>JAWQEG010004597.1:0-182719 GCA_033782935.1 Petrolisthes cinctipes | reverse complement strand
GGGACGATGGGAAATGATGGAGATAGAGAAGGGACGATGGGAAATGATGGAGATTGAGGAGGGACAGTGGAAAAATGATGGAGATAGTGAAGGGACGATGGAAAATGATGGAGATAGTGAAGGGACGAGGGGAATATGATGGAGATGAGAAAGTGATGATGGGATTCGATGGAGATAGAGGAGGGACGATGGGAAATGATTGAGATAGTGAAGGGACGATGGGAAATGATGGAGATTGAGAAAGTGACGATTGGAAAATGATGGAGATAGTGAAGGGACGATGGGAAATGATGGAGATAGAGAAGGGACGATGGTAAATGATGGAGATAGAGAAAGGGATGATGGTAAATGATGGAGATAGTGAAGGGACGATGGGATTTGATGGAGATAGTGAAGGGACGATGGGAAGTGATGGAGATAGTGAAGGGACGATGGGAAAATGATGGAGATAGAGAAAGGGACGATGGGAAGTGATGGAGATTGAGAAAGTGACGATGGGAAAATGATGGAGATAGTGAAGGGACGATGGGAAATGATGGAGATAGTGAAGGGACGATGGGAAATATAAAAGGATGAGAAGGGACAGTGGAAAATGATGGAGATAGAGGAGGGACGATTGGATTTGATGGAGATAGTGAAGGGACGATGGGAAATGATGGAGATAAAGTGACGATGGGAAATGAAGGAGATTTGATGAGGGACGATGGGAAATGATGGAGATAGAGAAAGGGACGATGGGAAATGAAGAAGGAAGATTAGGATGATGGAAAAGACAGAAGGAAGATTGGGATAATGAAAGAAATTAAGATATATAATGAAAGGAAAATTGGGATGATGGAAGAGGAAGAGAGGTATAATGAACAAGAGGGGAAAAGAGAAAAAAAAATAATATGGCTCTGTGGAAGTACAATACATAACAATATAAACAAGTTATAATATTAAATAAAATATTGTATGCATGTATATATATATATATGTATCATAATGAAGGTGAACGAGGCATGAAAACACCCCATCAGGACAACTTGTATAGCCCAAACGATCTATCCAGGACTATTTTGGTGTGCATAGCAAACTCGAGCGTGAAAATGACCCAATTGGACCCGAAAATAACCCAGCTGAGTAAGTTGTCTGGATGGAGTCATTTGATGTTTATAGTCCAACTGGATGTGTTAGTTAATATAATAGTGTATGTAGTGACGTGTGTAGATCATTACTGTATTGATATGGAAGTATGTTTTGTATAGAGAGAGACGTGTGTAGACCTTTACTGTATTGGTATAGAAGTATGTTTTGTATTGAGAGAGAGACGTGTGTAGATCTTTACTGTATTGAAGTTTGGAAGTATGTTTTGTATAGAGAGAGAAACTTTAAACACTATAGACCCTTGTAAATTGATAACATGATGGTATAGAAATTGTAAACACTTAGAATTTGATAACATGATAGTATAAAAAATTGTTTAACTTTGGAATTTGATAACATGATAATAAAAAATTGTAAACACTTAGAATTTGATATCATGATAGTATATAAAAACTGTAACCACTTGGAATTTGATATAGAGTAATGGTAACTTTTTTATGCTGAATGTAGGCTATGTATTTGACAAGATGTAAAACAGTGGGAGGTTCAGATGTGGAGATATGGTGGGTAATGACCAGGTAATGTTCGGTGCTGAAACGCCCATAAAACCATAGTGTTCCTCCCTGGACCTGAGGATGCCATGAAAGTAAAGAGGATTGGGATAATGAGAAGGAGTGGTGGGTGGTGGTGGTGGTGGGGTATGTATGTATGTATGTATGTATGTAGGAAGAAAGGAAGGAAGTAAGGAGGTGTGTGTGTGTGTGGACGGTGAGTAGACGAAGAGGAAAGTGAGGTATATTTAAGTAAGGGAGGAAAAAGGAGACGGAAGATGGGAAATAAAAGAAGAGAGATGGAACGTAAGAACAATATAGTAAAGGAAAGAAATGGAGAGCTAACTACCTAAGAAAATATATACAAGTAGAAGTAGAAGAATTTTACGAAGAGTGGGAAGAAGATGAAATAAGCGTATGGAAGAGAAAAGTATCGAAAGGAGAGGAAAATACAAGGAATGAAAGGTATATGAAAATTAAGGAGAGGTTTGAGGGCCTCCTTGGTGAAGACAGCTCTCTCCCTTACCCCCTACCCCCTCTACCCCCTCCAGGAAAAAGGTAAACAAGGCCCCCCCGCGCCCCCTAGTCTGGCCCGCTAAAAGCCCCAGCAAATTACACCTCGGGGGGACTAAAATTGCCTTAATGGAGCGAGAGGTTGCGGGTTGGCCGAGATAATGGTGGCCGCCTATCACACGCCACTCTCCCTCGCCTTTATGTTCCAGTTTATGTCTTGCTCGGGGCCTCTCTAGGGTGACAGCTATACCACCCAAACAGCCCCCGGATTCGAACCCAGGCAGTGCGGCCTACTGTAATAAGTGGAATATTACACGTTCCACCAACATCACTGTCACCAACACCTTCACCAACGTCACCAACATCAACACCGTCACCAACACCAACACCACCATCACCAACACCGTCACCACCACCACTGTCACCAACACCTTCACCATCATCACTGTCACCACCATCACCACCAACACCGTCACCAACACCATCATCACCATCACCGTCACCAACACCACCATCAACATCACCAACACCGTCACCAACACCACCACCACCATCACCAACACCGTCACCAACACCACCATCAACATCACCAACACCGTCACCACCACCACTGTCACCAACACCATCATCACCAACACCAACAAGCCTTCGTTCACCACTCCTTTCTCAACACACCTAGCTTCGTTCACCACTCACTCCTTTTACACACACACACACATACACATACACATACACATTACATTCATGACACAGCCTCCCTTGACAATCACATTACCTCCTCCCATCGTCCCTACACTATTTTTACACTTTACCGGTAGTGGCGTCTAATATGATCAGTCGTGACGGTGAACGAGGATGGGATGGGACCTGGAAATATGTCCTCACTCCGTCGTAAAGGAGGTAACATACTTTTGGTACATTAGAGTGCCTTGATTCCTCCAAAGTGTGTCAGGAAACAGGACCAGATTAACAATTATAATGGTGGCCTGCTGCTTGGACTAGTTTGGAAGAATCACATTGCTCCAGATATACCATAGAACTGTACTTAATTAAAGGTTGTCGGAAAAGTAGAGGAAACCAATGCCTACAAACTATGGTAAAAAGCAGACAAACTGTGGTATAAGAAACAGATTATTACGTGTGTCTTCATAGCTGTTGCCTTTGACCAGGATATAAGTGACAGATGACCAAGATATATTCCATGTCTTCCTCCATAGTGACAGAGCAATGTCACTGATCAAGTTAGGTTATGTTAGGTTATTATATTAGGTTATTAAGTTAGGTTATCAGATGACACAAAGTGAGGTGGATACGTGTGACCTAACCTCTGTATCCACTTCCCCTACACACTATAACTTTTAGTACACAGGTTACTTAGCATATCAGATGACATAACAAAGAGAGATGGATACGTATGACCTAACCCTTGTCTCTTTTCTCCCCATTCCCTACACAGGTTACTTAGCATATCAGATGACACAGTAAGATGATAAATGCGTATGACCTAACCTTTGTCTCTTTTCTCACCCTTCCCTACACACACAGACGGAGAAGTCGACGAGGCGGACGGTGAGTAAGCTGATGTTGTCTGCTGTGAGTGAGGCGGACACCGGGGAGTACACGTGTAGTCCAACCAGCCTCCAACCTGCCGTCCTCACTGTACACGTCCAGGATAGTAAGTACACACACATACACACAAGGGGCAATAGTTACTAAGGAACACACACACACACACACACGTAAACACACACCACACACACAGAAGGGGCAATAGTTACTAAAGAACACACACACACACACACACACACACACACACACACACACACACACACACACATACACATACACATACACACACACACCAGGGGCAAGAGTTACTAAAGAACACACACACACAAGGGACAATAGTTACTAAAGAACACACACACACACACACACACACACACACACACACACCAGGGGCAAGAGTTACTAAAGAACACACACGCACAAGGGACAATAGTTACTAAAGAACACACACACACACACACACACACACACACACACACACACACACACACACACACACACACACACACACACACACACACACACACACACACACACACACACACACACACACACACACACACACACACACACACACACACAGGCTCAATGTAAGGGACAAGAGTTACTGATGTGTGTACTGCAAGTTAAACAGATGAAGATTGTTAAATAAGGTTAAGGGTAGTAGAAGTGTGCATGAGGAGGATTGGGAGTGTGTAAGGATAGAAGCAGTGAAGAAGAGGGTAGAATAGAAGCAAGGATAAAGGCAGGAGAGAAGTGTGACAAGGTGTAGTAGAAGTGTGAGGAGGATTGGGAGTGTGTAAGGAACGAAGCAGTGAAGAAGAAGAGGGTATAGGATAGGAGCAAGGGTAACGGCAGGAGAAGTGGGACAAGGTGTAGTAGAAGTGTGAGGAGGATTGGGAGTGTGTAAGGATCGAAGCAGTGAAGAAGAGGGTAAAATAGGAGTAAGAGTAAAGACGGAGGGAGAAGTGGGATAAGGTGTAGTAGAAGTGTGATCAGCAGCAATAGGTGATTAGAGTGAGGTGAAGTTATGACACAGCGGGGTGAGTGAGTGGCTTCAACTTGTAATGAAAACTCTCACAGTGAATAGACGTTAAATTGTCTACATTAAAGGGGACATTTTCTCCTGTTGGTAAATTGGAAAGCTACTGACTGATTCCTCCTAACTATATACCAGAAAAAACCAGACGCCTTCAATGGTACTAATAAGGGATCCGTTTCATGGCATAGTTTGGAGGAATCAGAGACTTGTCAATTCACCAACAAAATAATCTCTCCTAAAACTTGGAAACGAATGGTACTGTAGACTATTTTTATTATTTTGTTTATTTAGGGAAAGGGATGGTTGAAATTCCCAGTAGGGCCTCTCAGACAAAACCTTGTGTGGTATAGGCTAGGCTAGGCAAGGGGATGGGCTGGTAAGTGACTATAGACTATAAGGGTGGGATGGTTAATGAAGGAGAAGGTATTTACACTGTGGGGTGAGACCAGAGGGGAAGGAAAGGGTTGTGGTCAGAATAAGCAATACCAGTTGAAGTTTACGACGGTCCAGAGTGTTATTTCTGACTCATCGTTTCTTCCTAATTTTGTTTTTCTTTGCAGATGTTCATTTATTTTTATTTTTCCCTCCATATTTGCAGCTTAATTTATCTTTTTCTTTTTCTTCTGTAATCTTTAACATAGGATTTTTTTTTTTTATTATTATTATTTGTGACTCAGTTCTGACCTTCAAATCACGTCCCTTCTTCGAAAGTGTCAGCTTGGGTTAAACGAAGCTCCTCTCTCCGACCCTTTAAATTCTAGGGAAATAATGCACCTATTAAAGACCTGTAGGCTATTGTATACCAATATTGTCTGACTATTTACTTACTTAGGCTCGGGAGACTGAAACGTGGCCTTTATCATATTCTGTTCTATAATGTGTCTGTACACTCGTGATACATAATTTCTGACCAGAGTGTGGGGAGCAGAAAGCTTCGAATCGCCGCCTGGTATTGCTCATTTCCCCACTCAGTATACATATAGAGGCTGAGTTATTATTATTATTATTATTATTATTATTATTATTATTATTATTATTAAAATAGACCAGAGTTCGTACAATTGTTGATGTTGGATCATAATTATAAGGTCGAGGAATCTAACTCGAGTGATTAATTATTATTCGTCTGTTCTTGAGTTCGTCTTAAAATTATATAAGAGGGATTTCTATTGTGTGTGCAGAATGGAAAGTTATTTAATTCCTCCAATCCATACGACAAAACAGATTTCCTACCCGTACACCTAAAATTATAGTGTGGAGGAATCAGTAGCCCTTCATTTCCTCCCACACAGCAGAAGACAGACTCCTTTTAATTGGTGAATGTGACTGTGAACTGTAACTTTAATTGGTGTGACTGTGAACTGTAACTTTAATTGATGTGACTGTGAACTGTTACTTTGTTTATACCCGAACATTATGGGAAATTAATTAGCTTTCCAGGGGCACCGAGAGTAAGAGAAACCAACCCTGCAGGCCAGAAGTTTCAGTGACACAAACAGCTGGAGAACTTTTCAACCCTCTGTAAATGGGAGGAGAGTAGCGAGTTCAAAGCACTTTCCTACAACCCCTTCCCCTCTCTCCTCCCTTAACGCCGACTGTACACGATTCACTTATTCCATGGCGTAACATTTAATACACACTTCCCCACAATCTCCACTCCCCCACCTATAATTAACCGGATAATTTTCACTCCCACACATCCATTCATTATTTTATTTTATATATATATGTATAAGGCGCACTCGCTTTGAGAACATATAATACAGTATTATAGGCTACACTCCCCACTACGAAACATTAATAAATATACAAGCTCTGCACATTTAATAATTATATGAGTTGACATTTACTGAAGCTCTCTGTTTCTGGGAGGTATTTCTTTTATTTTTCCCCCTCCATTTTCTTGTTCAACCAAAAACGTTTATATATATATAACATTTTGCCTGGTTGAACTTGATTCATTGAAGAGCAGAATATGATAGAAGGCACATGTACTGTACAGTTGGACACATGAATTGGTGGTACAGCCCAGGTGAAAGATACTTGTCCCATTTGAGTAACCAGTGTCTATTATCAGGTACTTGCTTTTTATTACCATCCTCAATACTGACTTCTGCCCCTGATGATGTCTCCTATTTGGCACTAAGGAACTTGATATTGGGAGAAATGGACCATCTTTCACTTGGGCTGTACCACGAATTCATGTGTCCACCAATTCCTGTGTCCAACTGTACCATAAGTCTACTCTGCCCATAATAGTATGATAACGATGACAGACAGGGTTGACGGGGAGGTGCCTTGGGAATATTGATGATTGAGTTAAGACTGTCGGGTTCATCACTCGGGATTCGGATATCTGAATGGTTCACACTAAGAAGATGAACCAGAACCATACGAACCACTACTTTATATATGAAGCACCATGATACAAGATACCTCATAATTATGCATCAGTAAAGTCAGAAAGCTTTAATAGAATGACGAGAAAATGGAAAGCGACTCAAAGAAGAAAGTTTTACCCTCCCATGTTGAAATAAAAGAGTTTTCCTATACCATTATAAACAAATAGTGTGGCTAATATACAGGAATTGGGGTTTAGTTATCATATCGTAACTTGTAAATGATTTCATGGTACAGATCGCCACCCTATATATGTTTCAGTTCAATAAAATTCACTCCAGAATTAGAACAACGGTGGGGAGAATTATAATGGTGGGTGTGATCTGTGTAGTGAGTGGGTGGAGGAGTTGCGTGTAGAAAAGTGGTGATGTCTTTGTATATATACTAGAGGTGAGTTGTCTGTTTGTGTGTGTGTTAGAAGTCTGTATATATATATCTTCCCCAGAATACACACACGAGTCGATCGATACTCATGATTATACCTGAGTAATTTACTGTGCAGCCATGGAGAGTCAAAAGTCTTATCGGTTTTCCTGACTTATTTATCTAGTGACCTCTGCCGGGGATAGCTTTGGGAGGCATTGTACAGTTGGTTACAAAATATCTGTCCCCATGCAGCCGCCCTCTCCTAAACTCTGAAAATTAATTAGTGTTTGATCTGTGACATTGGATCCAACAACATACATAATAATTGTGTACTTTTTTTCCTGCACATTTCCACGAGTATAATATTATTGTTTGAGTTAATGAGGAGGTAAGAGAAGGAGTTAATTTTTCTTGGGTAAGTGTACGCAGTGAGTATGAGTGTACTGTACATGTGTGTGTGTATGTGTGTGGCAGGGCCTGGGTGGGGACAAGAGCAGAAAGCAGCAGCAGAGAGTACCGGAGCCAGACTGGTGTGTCAATTCCCCTCAGCTGTCCTCATCAGAGTTAAGTACTACAGCTCGCCCTCCCTCACTCCCTCCCTCTCTCCAGCTCTCCCTCCCTCCCTCCCTCTGTCTGTCGGTCGGGTCTTGGTTCCTGTCGAGACTGTTGTAACTCCAGCAATTCTGTTTGGGTCTTAACAGCATTATTTTTCCCCCTCACTCTCACTGTACTATTATTATTATGAAAGGCATTTAATTAATAGAATGGAACTAAACAAATTCTGCGACCATGCTATACCTACACCCCCCATGCACCTCTCTCTCTCTCTCTCTCTCTCTCTCTCTCTCTCTCTCTCTCTCTCTCTCTCTCTCTCTCTCATTGTATATTTTTGTTTAAATGTTGTTTTGTTTTTCATTGAGTTTATCACTTGTTTTTATTCTTGAGTGCTATTTCTTCTCCCACACGAAGAAAACACGTACTGTATCACCTTTATACGTCGCTCCACCTTCCATACACAAACAGCCCCAGTCTTTGTATCATCATTCTCTCTCTCT
Organism: Petrolisthes cinctipes; assembly: GCA_033782935.1. Classification (NCBI taxonomy): domain Eukaryota; kingdom Metazoa; phylum Arthropoda; class Malacostraca; order Decapoda; family Porcellanidae; genus Petrolisthes; species Petrolisthes cinctipes. The sequence continues at coordinate 174,137 of JAWQEG010004597.1, read as the reverse complement.
CTCTCTCTCTCTCTCTCTCTCTCTCTCTCTCTCTCTACTGTAGTTCCTTTCTCTCCTTTCATATCCCTCTCTCCCTACCTCACATACACACACACTCTCTCTCTCTCTCTCTCTCTCTCTTTGTCCCAGCCCTTTTGGTATTCTCTCAGCCCCAAACAACTGCTCCTCCATTTCCTCACACTCAGCCAGCCTCTTTCTACTTCCCATCCATCTCCCAGCTCCGTCTCTCAAGTCTCCCTTCCCACACCCAATTACACTCAGCTGCCCTTCCTTCCTCAGCCCCTCCTTGCACTCACTCTCTCTACCTTCCCTTCTCCACGTCCTTTCATTCCTCCTCCTATTTCCTGTGTAGATATCTCCCTCCTCCCCCTCTCGTCTTCCATCATGCATCATCATCACTTCACACTGCCGTCTTTTATCTGTACACCAGGCTTCTTTCAACCTAACCTTAAACCCTATCTCGTCTGCCACTGTACCTTTTCTCGGCCTTTCCTTCTGTGTTGGCACCACGCCTCAGCTCACACTATCACGTTAACTAATGGAGTGTTACGCCCTACACTGGATGGACATGACTAATGGTACTGTACACTCGGTCTGCTCGATAAACTCCAACCTCTCCTTCCTTCCTTCCTTCCTTGTCGCACTTCCCATACCTACCTGCTTTACCTTTCCTTCCTTCCACCTTCATTTCTTGTCTACATAGATCCTCCTCTTCCTCCTCCTACATTTTCTCTTTCTCCTCTGCTTAACATTTCTTTCCACCTTCATTTCCTGTCTACATCCTCCTTCCCCTCCTCCTCCTGCTACATCTTCTCTTTCTCCTCTGCTTCAACTTTCCTTCCACCTTCATTTCCTGTCTACATTCTCCTTCCCCTCCTCTTCTTCCTCCTGCTACATCTTCTCTTTCTCCTCTTCTTCCGTTTCTGTTTCCTTCACTTAACTTCCTCTTCCAACTCTCCTTTATCCACCTCCACCCCATGCAGTCTTCGGTTCTTCTTTCCTCCTCCTCCTCCTCATCATCATCATCATCTTCTTCACCACCTCGTCCATCAGACTACAAAGGTTAATAATATATGCTTGGATGTTCGAAGTCTACTGCTGCTTTTGAAGTGCCGAGGTCTGCTGCTTTTTGTTACACGTTTCTATGCATTTCATTATGTATGTACAGTCGCCACCAAAACTTCTATCCCCAGTTCACTAAACTCTAAATATAAACGTCTTTAATTTGTTACCTTGCATAAATTTATTGAGTCAAAAAAGCAAATTTATGCACATTACATTTTTTTTAACTTACTTTAAAAAAACGAGCCATCATATTGTGAGTTACTAAACGACAGGAAGTGCATGGGATGGAAATTTTCATGTGATCGTACCAGTGAGTTATGCAGAGTGTCTCACTAACATAATAGCCTCATAACACAGCTGCTCTTCTCGCATTTTATTTTCTGCATATTATACTAACCTTTGGACTAAACACATAAAACAAAAACTTGCCGCGCTACCACGATAAATATTTGCTGACGTACTGAGGAAACAGCAGGCAACGAGCCAGGTGGTGATGTGGCAGTTTGTGTTGGTGGTGATGGTGGTGGTGATAGTGGATTGAACTGTGTGTAATAAAACAAATGGGATACAAGATGACCTCCAACCAGTATAGTGACGTGTATAAATAAGGTGTTGGTCATCTAGTGGGGCAGAAGAAAGAGAAGCTACGGTACCAACATCACCCACCACGAAGCTTCACTGTCTCATCTAGTACGACACCCAATAATCTCAGGGCCTCGCAAGAGTCACGGGCTACTGACAACCTACAGTCCCGAGGTTGAGGTATAAAAAAATAAATATATATATATATATATATAAATTTATATATATACGTCGACTGCTTAGAGAAAACTGGTTATTGGTTGGTCATCTTGTAGTCCTTGAGTTTACTGACAACCATTACACACCAGTCAACACAAACAGCTAACTTAATAAGGTGATGGATGTGAATGTCATGGGGACGATTACTGGTGAGGCCATCGAATTTCCTACGAGTTTTTTAAGTAATATTAAGCCAATTCGGGAACAGCTTCAATCAAGGTCTGCCTGAAGGATCATACTCCATACATTTGCATTCCTGTTGTCAGCTGTTACCTTAAATACAGGCAACTTTACACTAACAGAATTAAACCCTATATTACATTTTCGTTTTTAATTGTCAGTCTCACAATATTTATTCCATGTGATTAAAATATTTGTTTAATAATATTTTATATAATTACTTATATAGCTGAGTTTCTGTATACACTGTTCTTAGATATAATAGAAAAGTTACACCTACATTGATATGTCACTAACCATGAAAACACTAAGGAAACTACAGGTGTCAGGGATGTCATAATGGACTGGTTGACGATCATTTTTTTTTCTATTAAACAATTTACATCGTTAATAAATGATCTGAATTGTCCTGTTATGTAATTTATTTGACAAAGAATAAACATGTAATACGGAAGCCAACTACTCAACACATTAATACTATTATATTGTTAATTTAAACAGGTAGTTTTTGATGAGTTTTAACGCTGTATAGAACACTTTGAAAACATAGTGATAGATTTTATTCTTCATTTGTTTTTGTTTTTTGTAGTTTTAGCGTGTCGTATTACCAGGACAAGAGTCTGTTACAGTTACACCAGACAATCTTACAGCTTAAGATAATCACGGCCTTAATTAACGAAGAAATGTAAACCTTTGTCCTCTCACGCTTTGCCTTTTTCAATCTTATTTTTCACATTCTGACACAATTATTCACTCACAACAAACTCGGCCAAAAAAAAAAAAAAAAACGCAAACATAATATTATGCTTTTGGTAGATGACAAACGTATACTCCACCACCAAACAGTTTGTCATTCCCTGTTTGGTCAGTATACTTGTTTGTTCATCAGTTCAGTGTGAGTTTTAACAGCTTGGTCAAAATGGACACACAAAAAATACCCATCGTGCATCACCAATTAAATCATCACCATCATCATATCGTAGCAAATTATTGGTTTACTCTGTTGTTGGTGAATTGGAGAGCTACTACTGATTCCTCCATGTAGACTCCAGCACATATTCCCTACCTACTCGTATGTTGTTTCGTGATAAAGTTTGGAGGAGTCAGTAACCCTCCACTTCACCAACAAAGGATTATTCACCAAACATTCTTGCTTTGGTTCGTCACTTATTAGGTTTGTACTGTACAGCCACAATCAAATAACCACCGACACTTTCCTTCCATCGTGGTAAATATCTTGGTAATAAAATACAACACGTGTATGATTTTGCAGCACCTCATAATGATAATTGAGGGGGTTGAGTTGACGTAAGGTGTTGTATGATTATATTTTGATATGATACTCATTTATTTGCACGATGGAAGGAAAGTGTCGGTGGTTATTTGATTGTGGTTATACATATCAATGGTTTACTGTACACTGCCTGAGATGGACGACCTTAGATCATAAAGTTACGATACAAAATATTAATATCATGAAGTACCTGATATCTGAAGCATAAATAATTACGGTAATCGCTTGAAAATTGAGTTACATATTAGTTAGGCCTCTGTTAAGACACTCATACACACACTCTCTCTCTCTCTCTCTCTCTCTCTCTCTCTCTCTCTCTCTCTCTCTCTCTCTCTCTCTCTCTCTCTCTCTCTCTCTCTCTCTCTCTCTCATATATTTTACCTTTCATTGATTGTAAATGGGAGAAGTGATAAGAAGCCACTCTGACAGACTTACAACTCATATATGGAAGACGATACCAAAGTTAAACCGACAGACACACAGAAAACCAGATGGAGAGACAAGTCAGCTGCGATTTATGGGTCGGGATGGATGTACAGTCGGCCTTAGGAATTCGTACACAGAGCATTGGTTATAAGGAGTCTTTTAATTCTACTCAAAATGTAGGCATTGTTCTGCTGACTGATTCAAATATTAGTCAGTCAAATAACATTACTAAATAAGTTTGGTGTTAAGAAATTAATTATCCAAAATTGATTGTGATTATTGAAACCCAAGAACACAAATATTATGAAATGTAAAGAGCGAAACCGTCTTCAATGAATCATTATATTGAAGATGACTTTTGTTTTGTCATGATACGATAAATTAAATTTGTGTTAATAGTTTCTCCTACCTTAGTGGTGACTGTACACACGGAGTCGTAAAATGTATCATCTTGGGCTTTTATAATACCTACAATAACGTGGTCGTCTGCCGGAATGTACTCTCGTGTATGCGGTTATTTATTAAAGCTTACTAATTTAGGGGATAGTACAGTGTTGGAAAATCTGAAGCAAGTGATTCCTCCAAGCTATTCCAAGCAACAGGATACCATTATATTTATTCACTGATTCTGTTTCCTGACATACTTTGGAGGAATCAATGTACTCCAGTGTACCAAAAGTATATTACTCCCTTAATATTGTGTACCGTAACAACCCCTTTGTAGTGTACAGGCCTAAGTCTAACTAACAGTGTTGTTACTTTGTCAACAGGTCAGCTCCAACAGCCGGTAAAGCAGGATCCGGCGGGGATCAGTCGAGCTGCTACAGAGACGGTGCCCCTCCATATCACCTTTACCTTCCTACTGGCTACACTTACCTTCATCCATTGGTTTGCCTGAGGCTTGTTGCTACTACCCGTCTCGGCCACCATACTTACTTGTTAAATGAAATGTCAGGGAGTATATAATTATAAAGTGAGGGATGTGATAGAGAGTCTTGTAAGTCCAACTTCACAATGAGGATAGAACCTAAGCTGGCTTAGGACTCCAAACCTGACTGTATCACTCAGCCGGCCACTACGGTCATAAAGTGATGTTGAAACTGACAGACATTTTAAAGATGAAAATATCATTCAAAAAGAAACATTTATTGATGTTCTGACATCTCTTATCTTGACTTGAAACATTGGGCTGTATGCAAGAACATCCGTGGTGTTGACGATGGTGTGGTACCGGTACGACGACTGTATACACAAACAACAGAGCCGTCGTACCGGTACCACATCATCGTTAACGCCGTAAATGTTCTTGAATACAGCCCATCGTCATATATCAAGACTCCTCCTCATATGATGTTTACATCAATATAAATATAATCAAACAACACTCAAACAATCAACATACGAAACAAATTATCGATTTCCGAATGAAATTTTTCGACTTGGCGATGCGAAATATACACTGAATACAAAAGTTTCCTTTTGTATTATTGTATTACGAATCAGGGATAGAATTTCTGTATGAAATAAAAACGATTACATAAACTGGTGGATGTGAATGGATACACCAAACATTATACTTGGTTCGTGTCATCCATTGTCTCTTTATGACTTCATAGACAACAAAGTACTATGTGCTAGAGCTTAATGACTCCATGAAGCAGATTTGTATGTGCTTAAGAATTTAGTGTTCGCGGAAGTGGTTAGAGAAAATGACTCACAGAAGAATGACATTGACGAAAGAAGCTGTTCACTAAAGATATGGTGTTGAACCTCAATACGATCATACCTGTATGTTGTGAAGTGAAGGTGGGAACTAGGAGATGATCAACAACAAGTGTAATCAGTGGGTGTAGCGTGGTACATTTTGACTGTGGTGTAGAACATTGAGATCCTCCTTGCAGTGAAGATGGATGGTTGACTATATATGGTTAGGATTCGCATGGATTTCTTCCCCAAAAAATTCCAAATGGTCAAGTAGGTGTTCTCTTCCACTTGTTCCAATGCTGCAAAGAAAACAAAAATGCATTTCAAGATTCAAACGTTACTTAATTTTTGTAATCTTAACTCAGCGATGTATGTACCAATATATATAAAATGGGCTTTTGTTTCTTCCTTGTTCACTCTGGTCATAAGCCCTTAAGGGGGTACGGGAGTAGGGGGGGACAGGCTTGGGGTGGGTAGAAAGCCTGTCCCCTATTCCCGCACCCACTTAACCCCCTCCCCCCCAGCCTGTCCCCCTATTCCCGCACCCCCCAAGCCTGTCCCCTACTCCCGCACACCCAACCCCCCCCCCATTCCCGCACCCCCTTTAATTAACTCAGTATTGTGGTGAATTTGGAGACACACGAACACTTGAGGTGGAACTATTTTTATGGTATCAATGTATAAAGTTGTCCGCCATGTCTGTCTGTACAGTATAATAAACATGTATGTATGTCAGTCTCCAGACCAAGCCACATCCGGAGAAGCTATTTGACAAAAAGTATTATTATAACCAGAAATATATGTTGCCATCTTTCAGTTTTAGTATTTACCTTGTCTAATACTGTACTGTGTCTTGATGTCAATAAAGTTTCCTCTTTTATTGATGTTAATTTCTGTAGAAGATATTATTTTCGGTTGCTGATGAAGAGACAGAGTATAATTATTTTCTTTTTCTCAAATGTTTCATGAAGCTGGAGTTTATAATTATTCAGGTGTTGTAAACTACTCATACCTCAGATATTGCTTTAGATTGTTAAGAAGAAGTGGTTTTAGGTCGATAATTACATATGTTGGTGAATGTTACTTATTCTATTAAAATGAAAAGCAGCATGCAATGTGGAAGAGAAAACATATTATTAGTTTCCATGCTCTTTTCCGACCCCCAATGTCAAAGGAAGTGATGAACCTCTTTTTATTGGCTTAAGCAAATTGTAGAAACATTTCACAAATATGGTTTGTCTGTATGCCTTCTTGCGTCGTAAGTTTCCTTGGTCTTTACAGTGTTTCTAAAGTTATGCAGGATCATAATTTAGTTTGCCATTTTATGTCTTTCAGCCTCATCTAAAGATCCCTTCCCGCTCCATTAAGCATAACATAAACATCATTTTAGACAGATATATTTCACAACGTCCCTTTATTACCCTTCCTGTCAATGGTACATTCTCGTACTGTACATACATGTTCTCCTACCAACACCAAATCACTTGAGTACTTGTCTATGTATTCATGACCAAGGATAATTATGGTCAAATTGAGGAATCCACAATTCAGAAACCTCTCCATAAATTCCTTGAGCATACATGGGTGTAAAACTGTTGTGTGTGTGTGTGTGAGAGTGAAGCGGAGGAGGTGAGTTGGTCTTTGTGTTCTTCCAGTACTTCCTTCAGACACTTTAGGTTATGAGACGTGTTGTAGTGAGCCACGTGGAGTCATCATGCAGGGTAGTGGAATTATATGTATTGGTTATGTGTTGTAATTTATGTTGCAATACCAGTATTTGGCAATGTGAAAATATGTATATATTAATGTATGTATAGCTCTCTTCAGCTTCATTAAAATTTACACTGACTTTTTAAACATCTCCCACCCCTTGGAAAACACATTATGGGGTATTGTTGATGTCATTTAAACATATATTTTCCACAATGTTATCAATATGTATTTGGTTGGATTGTATGAAGTACGGTATACATAACAGACTAATATTATAGGCTGTATACTGTACGTGGAGGTATTTTAATTTTATCATAAGTTTTACATAGCCATTTGTGTTCTTGTTCACGTTCATTTAGATAAGTTTATATTTTCGATTTTCCTTGCCTTCCTTCCACCTCCTCTTCATCTCAGTCATTTGTATGTTTATGACTTGCCAAGAAATGTTCTAAGAGATTATTTGTATATATATAACTATACTATTAAAATGTGAAACTGTAGATATAAAAAAAAAAGAAATGAAGATCTCTTTCACACTTCGACATCCGACTCGACTGCAACAAAACTGGATATTATTTTTTCTTTTTTTCAGGTGTGGGGTGGAGATGCAATATTGAAGTTTAAATTACAGTGGGAAAAATGATATCGACGAATTGAAGGGTGTGGTTATTTTTCAGCTCAGTATTGGCACTATTTATTGGTACAGTTTGGGTTGAAATCAGTGGCCTCCGGATCATGTGACAAAATATTTACCCATTATGAAAAAGTTTTGTTGAGATTTATTTACATTAAAACAATAAAAGCGACCTTCCCAGACAGCTAAAGAAGACAGGGAAGAGTGAAGAGCAGCTGGCAGGCAGGCAATTGAACACTAAGGCCCGTAGTTTAAAAAAAATTAGGGGTCCTTACTGGAGCTCTATGAATTCTCCAAACTACTCCGGGCAACAGATTCCCTATTAGAAATACTTAAGGGGAGAATATACTTTTGGTGCATTAGAGCTCTTCGATTCCTCCAAAGTATGCCAGGAAACAGGACCAGATTAACAAAGATGATAATGGTGGCCGGTTGCTTGAAATAGTATATGGAGGAATCGTTATCACCAAAAATGCCAAAAGAATACCCTCCCCTTAAGGGTTCTATGGCCTGGATTATTTTGGAGGATTCATAGAGCTCCAGTAAGGGCCCCTAATTTTTTTTTAAACTACGGGCCTAAGCTTCACCCAGACTCACACATAGAGGAGGAGGAAGGTGGATGGGGACGACAATTAAGGGAATAAAGTGTTACATTGTCTGCCTACTCTTCTCTTTTCTGTCCCCGTCTCTTTGGATTTCAGAGAGGGAAGTGATTTTTGCTTTTTTTTTTTTTTTTTTTTTTTTTTTTACCCCGGAAGTTCCTCTATGAAGTCAAGAGTTGTCGAGTTTCACCAAAAATCTCTAACTAAAACTTGTTAAATAATACAACAATGTGCCATAGAAACGAGCTGCCGTTTTGGAGTTTCTGTAGTTGGAAGTGAAAAGTCCACAGTTGTAATTACCTTGCATCTAATATCCTGGTGTTGTTTGATTTCTTAACTACTCGTGGTTGGCGAGCTTCACCCAATCACAATTATAGCTTTTATTGGGTCCGCTGTAGATATTAACTGTCAACTATAGAAAAATACAACAATTCAGTACGAGAGGATGATTGAACTATACGAGAGGCAGCCCTGCCAGGGAACGACATTTCTCACAGTAATTATTCTGGGTACTTTTTTTTTTTTTTTTTTTTTTTTTTTTTTTTTTTTTTTTTTTTTTTTTTTTTTTTGCAATTGGGTATAGGGCCAGCTCTATTTCCACAACACACACCCAATAGCAACTATACCTTTGCCCCAGAATATAACCTTCTCAATATATAACACATTACATTATGGCTCACAAACACTGTCTGTAAGTTCTCCAGGGGGACAGGGAGTGAATAGACCCTTTGGGATGCATAGACAGTTCACCAGTAAAATCCTCGCCAAACTTGTAAGCCGTTAAGGGGAGATAGATACCATGAAGGAACAAAACAGCAAGTCAAATGAATAAAGGAACGAAAGGGAGAGGAAATTCATCAAGGTATTATACTATGACAATGACGGGGTACGATGGAGGCATCTTACTTATACCATCATTTCCTAGACCATACTTTTTCCTGCATAAGGCCCATAGTTTTTTTTCTGTAGAGTATCTTGACAAGTAATGCCCCTAAATATAAAAAGTGCATAATTCCACTTGCAGCTTCTGACATTCTGAAACACTTGTCTCTGATTCCATATTGCATATCCATAATCGTGTTATGACTGTAATATGCTTATCAGGAATATCATTGATTATTTCTCTAACTGTACAGAGAGAGTCGATGATCAGGGAATAATTTTGTTGTATTTGTTTAAAAAGAAGTGGAAGTGAAAACCTGCCTTTACATTCTAAGAACACTCCAACTGCATATGCGAACCTACATAAATGAAAGAATGTGGGAGAAAAAAAAAAAGGTCTGTTCAAATCTAATATAATATACATGGAAAATTTGGATACATCAACACAACATGACGATCACTCACCAGTAAATGGAAGCCCTGAACGTGACTGTCATGTGTTGGTGGTGCCCTGACACGAGTCGACCAACATGTTTACTTCAGGTTATTGTCCAGTGTGGGCCAAGTCAGAGAGAGGGAGGGACTATCACACAGACGCCTTTTTCCCTTGTCCACCATCTGTCATCCTCCTCCATTCTCAGGTCAATTAAAGTGTGCCGTTCAGATTTGCTGTTGTCTTTTGATCCCCTAAGAACAAATTAGAGAAAAATCTGAACCTTAGTTTGTTCATAAGATTGAGGAGAATGATGTGTCTGTGTGATAGCCTACCTGATTTTAAGTTTCATAATAGATTTTGTGTTCATGTTTTTTTCCTGGCTGGCATCGTGTGTCCATACTGAAGGTACCTGAGGGAATTATAATGTCAGTAAATGTAAAACAATTTAGTTTTGTTTTATTTGTTTATAACATGTTTTATTCGTGACAGCAATAAGCATATAATTATATAACTTGTTTCCAATTAACTAATTCTGAGTTACTTTGGATTGAGAAATGTACCCGACTTTTGAGAGTGATAGTACCTACATTAATTGATAAAGTCCCTCACCTATTTAATTAAGGACCCTGTGATCGTGTATGAAAATTGGAGGCTTCTGGTTACTCTTGACCATGCCACGAAACAAGCTCCTTCCATATAGGTGGTGTTTCGTGGCAATATTTGAAGGAATCGTTTACCTCAATTTTCTGACTACATCACAGGGTCCCATAAACCAGGGAAGAAATAAAAACTTTGGGGGAGAGTATACTTTTGGAACATTTGAGTACCATAATTCCTCCAAAGTATATATACCAAGAAACGGGACCAGATTAGCAAACTTAGTGGTGGCCTGTTGCTGGGAATAGTTTGGAGGAATCATTATCTCCAAATATACCCAAACCTCCAAATATGCCTCCCCTTAATGTGTTGTTCCAAAAAATGTATATTGGAAATGTCATTGGTGTGTTTCTCATTAATTGTCCCCGTCAAAGGATTTTCAAATTATGTTTCCATTCAACAAAAATCCTCTACTTTAGAAAAATATTAATAGCAATGCAAATTAATTAGAGCCTTTCGTGTAAATTTGAGTCGTCTGTCAGCTGAGGGAACTGGTTGCTTATAAACAGGAAATGCTAATTTGTGTTTGGACTCGGGAGGCAGTTGTAGAGAACACACCAGCTTAATTATCTCACACCAGGGTGCTGATGAAAACCATCCCTCTTTACTCACAGTCTCCTACAGTACAGTAAATGATGAGGCAGCTAAATTGTTATATCTTCAACCTTAGTAATATTTTAATTTCTGGCCAAGCTGAAAAGTGTCTCTTAATTCACGTTTTTACGGTCGAAGTGTGTACGTGAAAAAAAAATACATTACATGCAGGACGGATTAATGATTTACCGGTACTAATTCTGTGTTTTGTAAAGGAAAAGTGTCTGATTCATAAAACTCGGGTGTGAATTTTTTTTACAAATGGCCGCCACAGGGAATATCCTCCATAAAATTATAGTACAGCAGGTAGAGATATTGATATTCCATTCAGTGCTACTTGTTACATTCAACTAACGGTACAGGACCATACATACATCAAAATATGTTAAGATATAATAAAAACAGGTGACTAATTATTTTCTTCACGCTTGAATAATATATTGCCATTTAGTACACGGGTTGGTAATGTTGTTATATTGAATTGACATGATGATATTCGGCGAACACTACACCTTACTATGGGTTTGACTAGGGAGTGATTCTGAGAAAAATAAACACCAATAATGTATAGTCCTTCGAATTTGAATAGGCATATAGGATTTCGCGTCCAATCTAAAGTATTAAATGGGCTCACACAATAAAGTCCCATTGATTGGTGGTACAGAATTAAACGAACCTGAAGGTATCGGTTAGAAGAAAGACAAAAATGTTCCGGGAACCAGCAGTCTCTCCAAACCTCGACTGAAAGACCCTGATTACAGCCTTTTCAAAATCCTCCTCCACACGCCTCTTTGTTATTCTCGCCCTTCCAGGAAACTCAATCAAAACTTGGGACCCAGATTACCTTTAGTTGACGCGAGAAAGACGCACGGCTGTTGGAGAAGAGGAGGAGGGTTTATTGAAAGCCTCCCCTAGAGTTAATTGTTAAAACGCTATCACCCGCGAGCCTGGTGGTGATGTGTTTTGGTGGGTCGAGATAGAGTTGTGTACAGTCGTGGTCAATAATAATCATCCACATATGGGTATCTCAAACAATTTACAGTCTAATGTTTTCACGTTCACATATGATGTTATTGTTTTAAGTAGTGTGTAGCTGCTTGTGTTAAATTAAAAGATGGTAGTTAACCTATTTATTGGAAAGTTTATCATCCAAGGGACAGAGGGAAGATGTCAAACTCTTGCGTGAGTTACCCCTATATGGATGATTATATATGACTGCGACTGTACAGTATTAGGAAACATGGTACACCAGTGAGTGGCAGAGAGAGTTGCCGAGGACCACAACACACTTCATATTGAGTGCTCTTGACAGGTATTTATTACATTTCTCAGAATTCGCACTTGTTGGTAGGTTTGCATTACTGACCTCGCCACCAACGTGTTCCAAACCCATCATTTCGAAGCAGTGGACCATTTTCCTCTTGAAGTACGAGTTGTTTCTTTTTCCTGTTACAGTTATGGTTGGTTTCAACGCATTACCATGTTACAGACCTTCCTATGAATGAATGTTTATCGAGTGAACTTTACTTAAATAAATAAAGGCCCTGATGAACCACTCGGGTCAGATCGACAGTATTTCCTGTGGTGACGCGAGGATGATCGTATGTCGTTAGTTGTGGGGTCGATAAATTGAAGCTATTACAACCCCTTGGAACCCCGGTGAGTTATATACTCGATACAATGTGTTTTTATCATTGCCCTCAAACCAGCTGCTGTGTCGAGTTGGCTGCAATGAGGTAAGATTCTGTCAGCTATATCAAAGAGGGATTTATTTGAGGTGACAAAAGATCGCCCTATATAGGCCTGGAAGACCCTGAAGAACGAGGGACAGAAAGGTACAGTCGTGGTCAATAATAATAATCATCCACATATGGATATCTCAAACAATTTACAGTCTAATGTTTTCACGTTCACATATGATATTATTGTTTTAAGTAGTGTGTAGCTGCTTGTATTAAATTAAAAGAAAGTTTATCATCTAAGAAACAGAGGGAAGCTGTCGAACCCTTACGTGAGTTATTCCTATATGGATGATTATATTTGACTGCGACTGTAGGTTCAAGTAGTAGCCTCTAGTTTCCTTCAACAATAACCCAAACCTAATCGAATCTCTGAGCTGGTATGACAAAATTACAACTAACCAACCATGTCTATTGTAACCGATGGGGATTCAGACACCATGTAGAGGAGGACCTTCCGGAAACAGACAACACACGCATTTGGAAATTTTTGCTCCAGCTTTTTGTAAATGTAAAAATGTCTGAAATCATCATCATAAACACACAATAGTAAACTAGTCATCATAAAGTGTTCAGAGATACATTTGAAGTTGGTAAGTGCTGCCACCTATCATTACGTCATTTATTGTTGTTATATGTTGTTGACTTTGTTATGGTTGTTGTTCACCATTAATTTAAACAACAACTGACTGGTCTTTAATTATTATTTATCATAACCCAGAAACAAACAAACAAACATCTTGTATATATTTAGTCACGTTGTATATAGACTGATCCAAAAGTTTACAGGTCCTCTTAGGTATTCTTAATGAGTATGAGATAAGAGACACCTGTTGTTCTCTTCATTTAGGCTTATATGTATTTACTAAGGTACAGCCGAACTCGTAAATTGGCGACCACGTACTTAGATGTTTATGCCATTTGAGCTGGTAACCTTTATTTGGAGAGGAATCAGAGTAGGTGGAACATAGTAGAGGGACATGATACAATCTTTCACCTACAATAACACCTTCCCCACACAGTGTTACCAGCTCAGATGGCATAAACATCTAAGTACGTGGTCGCGAATTTACGAGCTCGGCTGTACTTGTTCTGTCTTTACTCCCTCTGTATAACCTCTCGTGAGAAGGCCAAGTATACAGTTACCGTCAGAGGTTCTTTCTTACCTACTCCTGGGATTTCCAACTAAATTATCTAAATCTCTGAACCTCTGGATGTGAAACTTAAGGGGGTGCGGGGGGTGCGGGAGTAGGGGGCAGACTTTGGGGGGTGTGGGAGTATGGGGACAGGCTTGGGAGGGGTTAGGGGGGTGCAGGAATAGGGGACAGGATTTCTACCCACCCCAAGCCTGTCCCCCTATTCCTGCACCCCCCAAACCCCCCCCCCAAGCCTGTCCCCTACCCCCTTAATATAACCCGAACTAGGCCATATAGGTCATGTAACTTGTCCTTAGGTTACAAGAAGACGCTACCCTTCGCCATCCGGTTTAATTAAGGGGGTGCGGGAATAGGGGGACAGGCTTGGGGGGGGGGGTTTAGGGGGGTGCGGGGAGTTTTGGAAGATGCGGTAGTAGGGGGGACAAGCTTGGGGGGAGGGTTTAGGGGGGTGCGGGAATAGGGGACAGGCTTTCTACCCACCCTAAGTCTGCATGTCCCCCTATCCCTGCACCCCCCAAACCCCCCCCCCCCCCAAGCCTGTCCCCCTACTCCCGCACCCCCCGAAACCCTCCCAAACCCCCCCAAGCCTGTCCCCCTACTCCCGCACCCCCCGAAACCCTCCCAAACCCCCCCAAGCCTGTCCCCCTACTCCCGCACCCCCCTAACCCCCCACGCCTGTCCCCCTACTCCCGCACCCCCCGAAACCCTCCCAAACCCCCCCAAGCCTGTCACCCTATTCCCGCACCCCCTCAACAACAACAACAACAACTGATAATGCCTCGTTCAGTAAACTCGAATAAACACTATAGACTATTTAATTTGTCGTAGTTCTATGTAAGGTTACCCATAGTCTACCTTACTAAGATTTTTTTATATTCTTTTTTAGTTTTTAGGTCGTAGAGAAATTTAAGTTTTTCTACCACGAGGATCCCACCAAAATCTTTTTTTTAAATACTGTGAAAACTAGAAATGAAAAAGTATGTTAGCTCAGGTTGGTACAATTCTATCTTTCCCGTCCTTTTCCTTTTAAGACTAACGGTGAGAGAGAGAAGTGAGTGGGAGAGTAGCATCTTTTTCCCCCTCACCATATGACAGTTCCCAGATGAGAGAAGATGTCCTCGTGGGTATAGATGTCCCTACCTACCTACTCTACCTACCTACCTACCTACCTAACCTACCTACCTACCGGCCCGATATTCTGAGTTGTTATCATCCCCTATACGTCGGGGTTGAAAAAAGAGAAGTGGAAAGGGAAAAAAATATATGTGGTGGACTAGCAGTAAAAAATCTTTGTGTGTATGGAATTCTAAATGTTCCTACCTAGGCAGGCTACAGTGACGGCTTCATAAAAAGTTGTTAGAATTCTTCATTGCCAGTCTGAAAACTTGAGCTGGTGTAATGGAAATGTGGGGTCCCAGAAAAAAAATTATTTGTTTCGAATTTTCAATGTTCCCATACTTACTGTGGTGGTAAAATAATAGGTGTTAATGGGAGGTTCTTTTGTTGGTGAATTGGAAGGTCTTTGATTACTCCAAACTGTGCCACGAAACACATCCCCTCTTAGTAG
The DNA here is from genome assembly GCA_033782935.1 of Petrolisthes cinctipes. Classification (NCBI taxonomy): domain Eukaryota; kingdom Metazoa; phylum Arthropoda; class Malacostraca; order Decapoda; family Porcellanidae; genus Petrolisthes; species Petrolisthes cinctipes. The sequence continues at coordinate 158,686 of JAWQEG010004597.1, read as the reverse complement.
CAGTGAGGGCGTTTGTTGTCAGGTATAGTTAGGAGGAATCAGTTGCCTTCCAATTTACCAACAAGAAAACCTCCCCTTAAAATCCTTCGTGTCAGCCTATAGGAAAAGGGGAGTGAAATGGAAATGTAGAAAAGTAGGTGAACAGTCCCTCACGTCACCACCAACTTATAAGGACATTCTGATTCGTCTGTCTGTCGCATAGATTATTATATAAAATGTAGGTGTAGATGCGTGTGTGTGTGTGTGTGTGTGTGTGTAGTACAAGAGTAGAATGTGTGTGTGTGAGTGTGTAGTACAAGAGGAGTGTGTGTGTGTGTGTGCGTAGGGAAAGATAGATGTATGTGTAGGTGTATGTGTGTGGAGGGGGGGGGGGGTCGGTATTTGAGATGTGTGTGTGTGTGTGTGTGTAGTACAAAAGTAGAATGTGTGTGTGTGTGTGTAGTACAAGAGGAGTGTGTGTGTGTGTGTGTGTTCGTAGGGAAAGATAGATGTATAGGTGTAGGTGTGTGTGTGTGTGTGGGGGGGGAGGGGGTGTCGGTATTTGAGATGTGTGTGTGTGTGTGTGTGTGTGTAGTATAAGAGCAGAGTGTGTGTGTGTGTAGCCTCATCATTCCCACCACCACCACCACCATGAGGACTCCAGCCACTCAGTTACTCCTCCCACTACTGCTACTCCTACCAGCCCTCACCACCGCTGCCCTCCACAGGTAAAGTACACTCGTGATACGTAAATTCTGACCAGAGACGAACGGCAGGCACCACACACACACACACACACACACACACACACACACACCCTACATTTAAACTCAGCCTTGATAAGTATGTACTGGGAGGGGAAATGAGCAATAATACCAGGTGATTCGTCGATGCTTTCTGCTCCTCACACTTTGGTCAGAAACATAGGTCCATAATTATTTTGTACACCACTTTGACAATCACGAGTGTAGCCTACTATGGTGTACAAAATAATATATTATAGACCTATGTTTTTGTGTTATGCGATTATTATCATGAAAATTTCCGGAAAATGTTATAAGAATGAAATCGACGAAAGGTATTCAGTAAATTTAACACATCTTTTTTAGGTTCACGGAAAGTTTTTTTTTTTTTTTTTTATCAAAGTTTTCATAGGGGATTCAATTATCGAGTTTTGTGTGTGTGTGTGTGTGTGTGTGTGTGTGTGTGTGTGTGTGTGTGTGTGTGTGTGTGTGTGTGTGTGTGTGTGTTTTCATTGTGGGATTGCATCATGAAAAATAGGCATTATGAAGATTATCTAAAACTCTGACAACATTTAAATCGATGTATGTATGTAAATAGGTATTCAGTAAATGATTCAGGTACAGTTGGACGCATGAATTGGTGGTACAGCCCAGGTGAAAGATACTTGTCCCATTTGAATAACCAGTGTCTATTATCAGGTACTTGCTTTTTATTACCATCCTCAATACTGACTTCTGCCCCTGGTGTCTCCTATTTGGCACTAAGGAACTTGATATTGGGAGAAATTGACCATCTTTCACTTGGGCTGTACCACCCATTCATGTATCCAACAGTACTTAATAATTCATGTGAAGGCGCCATTCATTCATTATGTTTATCATGTTGTTGGTGGTGACAGGGTACCGTTGAGGAAGGTGGAGGGACACAGCAGGACACTGAGGGACATTCGACGCTCTCACGACTTTGCCAAGACTCGCTACGGCACCAAGGAAGAAATTGTGGATCTCGACAATTTCCAGGATGTAAGACAACTTTTTTCTATTTCCATGAGTGTCTAATGATGATATGCAGTATACTAAATGATATGATAAATAGTTTTAACATACCACTACTGAACAAACTTCCTCTATATCCATGAGTCTCTATAATCAGTATACTAAATGATATGATAAAATGGTACGTACCAAAAGTATACTACCCCCATAAAACATTCCTCTCTCTCTCTCTCTCTCTCTCTCTCTCTCTCTCTCTCTCTCTCTCTCTCTCTCTCTCTCTCTCTCTCCATAAACAGTGTACTCTTTCTTGTTGCTTCAGGCACAGTACTACGGACCTATAAACATTGGTACTCCAGGCCAGACGTTCAATGTGATCTTCGACACCGGCTCCTCAAACTTGTGGGTGCCGTCTGAGGAATGTTTCATCCTCAATCTGGCCTGCCGTAAGTGCGGGAATAGGGGGACAGGCTTGGGGGACAGGTTAGAGGGGTGCGGTGGGTTTTTGGGGGGGTGCGGGAGTAGGGGGACAGGCTTGGGGGGGGGGGTTTATGGGGGTGCGAGAATAGGGGACAGGCTTTCTACCCACCCCAAGCCTGTCCCTCTATTCCCGCACCCTCCCCCCCAAGCCTGTCCCCTACTCCCGCACCCCCCTAATTAAAAAACACTCTCGGGCAGATGGGATGACAAAAATGAAAAAAGAAAATGAAAGAAAATGAGAGAAAAATTGATATGAACAATCTAGTACAAGAAACAATTTCAGGTAATTAAAGAAAAGCATAATAATGGATCAGGATCAGTAATTAATGAAAGTAAAAATGGAAACAAAAAATTTATGCCTAATTTTATGGATATGTTTAGAAAAATAAAGAATAAAGATAAGTTAGATAGAGAGACGGTCTTCGTATTGGACAGCTGACTGGCTGGAAGAATTCGCCGGACCTAAAATATTTCTTCACCTTCCCCAACAGAACTACGATAATCGATACGACTCGTCCCTCTCCTCCACTTACACTGCCAATGGTACAGACTTCAATATCCAGTATGGGTCAGGAGCTTTACGTGGTTTCCTTTCTAGGTCAGTGTTACAACAACATTCAGTATATATATTTTGGTTAAGGGACCCTGTGCATGATGTGGTCAGGAAATTGGAGGTAGATGAGTGCTTTAAACATTGCCACACGAACGAACACACCTATATGAAAGGAGCTTGTTTCGTGGCATGGATAGCAGGAATCAGAAGCCTCTAATTTTCATATAAGATCACAGGGTCCTTAAAAAGAAATATACACTAGCCTTTTTACTGACATCATTCTGCTTTTATATTTCAAGCCAACCAATTAAGCAGTATGAAAAAGATTCAGTCAAGGTTTCTCTTTGACTGGTGCTTTTATTTACTTTCTGTTTAATTCGTTCCGTTTTGTTTATTAAGGGTAAAGATGCACAGCTTATAATTATCTAAGCTCGCTATTCCTGTTACATAAAAAGATATTAACTATTTGAAATTTTCCCTCTTCCCTCCCCACCTCTCTCTCTCTCTCTCTCTCTCTCTCTCTCTCTCTCTCTCTCTCTCTCTCTCTCTCTCTCTCTCTCTCTCTCTCTCTCTCTACACACACACACACACACACATTCTCTCTCTCTCTTTACACACACACACACAACACTCTCTCTCTCTCTCTTCTCTCTCTCTCTACACACACACACATCTCTCTCTCTCTCTTACACACACACACACACTCACACTCTCTCTCTCTCTCTTCTCTCTCTCTCTCTACACACACACACACACTCTCTCTCTCTCTCTCTCTCTCTCTCTCTCTCTCTCTCTCTCTCTCTCTCCTCTCTCTCTCTCTCTCTCTACACACACACACAGCGACAACGTAGAGTTAAGTGGTCTGACAGCTGTGGGCCAGACCTTCGCCGAGGCCACTGAGGAACCCGGTGTGGCCTTCGTAGCTGGCCAGTTCGATGGTATTATGGGTATGGCCTTGAGATCTCTGTCATGGGAATACCTACTGTGTTCGATACCTTGGTGGCTCAGGGGGCTGTTGACGAGCCAGTGTTTTCCTTTTACCTTAACCAGTGAGTACAGGGCATGCATGCACATTGTCTAATCTTTTTTTGTCATTTATGATAACTAACATCAGCTGTATACAGTATATATTTAGATTTAATTAAGGGGATAGGATACTTTTGATACACTGGAGTGCCTTGATCCATCCAAATTATGCCAAGAAACAGGACCAAATTAGCAAACATAATGGTGGTCTGCTGTTTGGAATAGTTTGGAGGAGTCATTTGCTCCAGAATTACCTGCAGTATACTACCACCTTAATTAAAAGAGTACATTTTGTAATATTGAAATAACAAAAAAATAACATAGAAGATTATAAATAGTCTAGTACCAGATAAAATGAAAGATAAATTAGCCTATATACTACATGTAAATTTAATCCAGAACCTCAATTATATAGTTTGGTATAAGAGTACATGTATATTTAATCCAGAAACTCAATTATATATATAGTTTGGGTAGGAGTTGCTAATGATGGTGTGTATATAATATTATGTGTTATTACTCCTACAGCCATCTGAACGAAGAACTGGGTGGTGAGTTGGTCCTGGGAGGCTCTGACCCTAACCACTACGAGGGAGAGTTTCATTACGTGCCCGTCTCCAGGGTCGGATACTGGCAGGCTACAGCTGATGCGTTAGTAAATAAATCCATCTGTCATAACCCTTCATAATCTTACATGCTGGTCTCATTTTATTTATTTATCTTTGTATAAATTTTAGTAATCCATCTGTCATAATTATCCCTTCATAATCTTACATGCATGGCTCATTTTATTTATTTATCTTTCTGTCTCTCCCCTCTCTCTCTCATTTTCTGTCTCTCCTATCTCTCTCATTTCCTTTCTGTCATAACCCATCATAATTTTCCATGGATGTCACTAATTTTATTTATTTATTTATTTTTTTTATAAATCTTAGTAATCCATCTGTCATAACCAATCATAAAATTCCATGCATGTCTCTCATTTAATTAATTTATTTATGTATTTATTCGTTGTTTTATTTATTGTTTTTATTGCAGCAACACAGCTCCATTGCATGATATTATGATTACAGGAATATTGCAAATCGTTCAATGGTGTATTATTATTATTATTATATTTTCGAGCTTAAAAATTGGATACATAGAGAACTACATACATATCTCACTACTATATTATTTTTTACAGGATTAAGATCGGTGGTGTGGCCAAACCGTTCTGTAACCCCTGTGAGGCCATTGTTGATACTGGTACCTCACTCATCATTGGACCCAAAGATGAAGTGCATGTGAGTGTTAGCTTGTCTCTCTGTCTCTCCTCTCGTGCTGATTTTGTTAGTGATATAGTCTTTTATTTATTTTATTGTTAATTTATCTCCTCTCATTCTTTCACTCCTACTACGATTTTGTTGGTTATATAGTCTTTTTTTTTTTTTTATTATTATTATTATTATTATTATTATTATTATTCATACTCACGTTTTCACTCCTTCTAACTCATGCTGATTTTAGTCTTATTAAATGTGTATATTATCTGTTGTTTTCATTGTAGATTACGAATTTACTTCAGAGTTTTATTAGTGTTGTTCAAATCCCATATATACCCTCCTTCCCTCCCTCAGGATATCATGCAGGACTTTGGTGCCATACAGTTCATAGTGCCTGGGGAATATCTCATTAATTGTAACCACGTGGCTGACATGCCCCTCACCAGCTTCACTCTCAACGGCATGGACTTCGATATTACTGGACCAGAACTCGTTATTGAGGTAAGACTAAGTAAGCATAGGGAGTAGGCTACAATGAGGTGTGTGTGTGTGTGTGTGTGTGAGTGTGTGTTGTGGAATCTCCCGTCTTATAATATAACCTTCAGACATTACTGCTTACAAATCTTCCCTTGCAGCATGTACTCTATTTTTACTACTGAAATAATGGTGCAGACGTCGTATGTGTGTGTGTTAGTTGATCCTGGCCTCATTAACTCACTTCAAACATGATTAACTAGCCTCAGTGTGGATATTGTATACTTGTGTCTGTATGTGTAGGGTGGAATGGTTGAGAACAGTGTGACGTGAAATTTACCTCAGTCTATCCAATACCATTATACCACCCCAAGACAGCGTGAGTGTGAATCGATTTCCTTGTTGTTTATCGTCCTTGTGAAATAGATAAGCCGTGTAGACTCTAAAAGCTAATACTAATAATGCAGTATAAATTATATACTCCGCGTATGTATGTATGATTACAGAATGTGGATCCGAACACGGGCATGAGGACTTGCATCGTGGGAATCATGGGAATCAACCTTGGCTCCATCGAGGCTTGGATCCTGGGTGACCCCTTCATTGCTCGCTGGTACACTGAGTTCGATGTGGGTAACACCAGGATGGGCTTCGCTAAGTCTAAGTGAAGGGCGTCTATAGCACTTATACTGCATTGGACATAATAAATATTCTCTGCTGACATTAATGAGTTGTATTATATATCCTTACAAGAAAAAAATAATCCTTGGTACTATAAAGGTTATATCTTTACTCATATAATATAGTCATTCAACTGAGAGAGAGAGAGAGAGAGAGACTCCTCAAACCATTATTAAATCATGGCAAAGTTGTTCGGAAGTTCTCGCATGTTTCTAGATAAAATATTTTTTGAGTTAATATTGGTGGTAAATACCGCTGGCCATATCTGCGATGGTGCACTGTCTCGACTGGTGAAACTGAAACATCTTGTGGGGGAAATTTGTGGGACCCTGTGAGTATTTTGTGGGAATCTGTGGGAACATTTAGATAGATACGTGGGAATTCCTTGTGACAAGTCCAGTGATGCCAAGTATGGTGAATTTTATCTATACATGGGGAATTATTAGAGGTAACAATTGGGAAATTATATAAAGATTGTGCAACAGTAAATGGGAAAATTTCTACCAGACGAAATATAAAAAAAATGGTAAATATGCGACTACTGTACTATCTTCAAGAGAAAAACAGGGAATTTTTGAGGTAAAAAGGAAAATTCTGATGTTGAAGTTGGGGAGATTTCGTCAAGCTGGCAACACTGGTGGCAACACTGCTTTTTTATTTGGCTGGCAACACTGGTAAAAGAAAACCAAAACATTGCCCCAGGAAACCAGAGACCCACACCTCATGGATTGTCAATAATTACTGTGTATTTAGCATTATTACCTTGTAAGTACCGACATTAATGAGTAGATATAAGGGTTAATATTCAGGAAAAATCTACATAAGAGTTTCACGTGGCAAATATTTACAATTTATGTATATTTCAGTAGGGGACAATGTAGTGTGTTCGTGTGTAATGAATGTAATTGGAGAGCACAAATAGTATTACCGGTAGTTTGTTTTAGAATTAGGCAGGCTAAATTTACAGAAGTACTGTGTTCACTATATTGTATATTTTGGTATCTTTATCCACTATTTTGGACCATTCTAAGACACTTTTCATCTATTGTGTTTCTCGGAGGTATTCCCCGTTTTATAAACATAATTTGGAAATTAGTCTGACCTGACCTAACCTAGACCACAGCAGACTACCGTGACCTAACCTGGGCAAACTGCCGGGATATAACCGGTGTAAACTATCATCTAAGTGACAAATAAATAAATAAATGACACATAATAGAATCTAAATAAATAAATAAATTCATTACACATAACATAATCTAAATAAATAAATAAATTCATTACACATAACAGAATCTAAATAAATAAATAAATTCATTACACATAACAGAATCTAAGTGATGGAGACATTCAACTGCCAGCCACTCCTAGACCGCCTCACACTGGTAATGGTGAGGACGGGAGCACTGAGGGAGTTTACTAAGAGAGAGACAACTTTGGAGAAGATCAAGTATTGTCTCGAGGCCCAAGTCCTTTATGAGGCAGATTTCAGGATCAATATCAGGTGAGTTAAGAGGGGAAGTTTGGTGTTGGTAAATCTGAAGCAACTGAATCCTCCAAACTATTCCAAGCAACAGAGCACCATTATTTTTGCTCGTCTGGTTCTGTTTCCTAGCATACTTTGGAGGAATCAAGGCACTCCAATGTACCAAAAAAGAATTACCACCTTAAGGGGGTATATAGTACAATGTTGTTGGTATTGGAACTCCCCTGTGGATATTTACAATAGTTAATTTCAATGTAAGGGTGGTTCCATACTTTTTTTGCCGGCTATACATATTTATATGTATATAAATGGAGATTGGGAGTTTAAGAGAGGAATCTGTTACAGTAAATCCTCCAAATTATGCCATGAAACAGATCCCTTATTATTAACACTGGAGTCGTCTGTTTCCTGGCATAGTTTGGAGGAATCACTAGCCCTCCAATTTACCAACAAGAGATTCCACCCTTAATTCTGACTAACTAAGCCACATACCTATTGCATCTAGCCACACACATGAAACATCCTAATTGCTCTCCACCAAAATTATGATATGCCACTTCCTCCTCCCCACACCAGTTTTATATACTGGTATATGCACTATACAGTATTCTTATTTATTTTGTACCTGTTGATAACCATTTGGATTAGCTACCTTGATCTGAGTGGTCTATGATTCATTTTCAAGTAACTTTATGGTTTTGAGAGAGGATCTGGTGTAAGATTGCTTGTACAAATTACATTGTTAGCTAGTTCCCAAGCTTTTGCACTTGTTAGTGAGGTACTGTATATCTTTGGTGTGTTTTACTTAAAAGTATATTTATTTTCATGCCTTGGTTGCAGTTAACTATTTCTTTTTTCTAGGGAGGAGATACAGAACCTGCTGGAGGTGCTTTATGATAGATGTGATGGCCACGGCAAATGTGAGAAATCAGCGGTGGAAGCCAAGATCAAAGGCTCAAAGGTTGGATGACATTCTTTGTGTTGCGAGATCATTGGTAAATTTATTCACTTTTATACGTCATTAGGTAATCAGTCTACAGTTATGTTTGTTTACTCTTGCAGGCATATATGAAAAAACGTGATGGTGAAGCACTGAGTAAGTACAATGAGTGCTTACGCTTGGCCCCACCAGACTCTCCTACGCTCCCCATTGCTTATGCCAACCGTTCAGCTGTCCTTGTGCAGATGGCTAAATATGAGGTTTGTATTGAAATGTACATTGCTTAAATTCTTTTGGGTTTGCAATACATATATCCAAAAGAATTACCCAGGGTGGAAGGGGCTAAGAGGTAGAATGCATATATGCCCCAATGAATTTAACCATTATTGATTGACTGTGTAATATATGGTGCTGTTGTAGTTTATAATGCATTTAATTCTTGTTTTCCACAAATTATAATGGTGTAAATACTCCAGGATGCACTGCATGATCTGGATAGAGCTGAGGTGGCTGGCTACCCCTCGTCACTTCAGCACAAACTTTTGGCACGGCGCATCAAGTGTCACACTGCACTTGGACAACTTGAGCAGGCCAGGGAGGCACTGCAAAGACTCAAAAACATGCCACTCTCGCCCAACATTAAAGGTATATAAGGAAACATACTTGGATGAGCTGGATGAATTGCAAAGGAAGGTGAATAACAATAGGAAAATTAGTGGGATCCTGCTGAAGAGGCATTAAAGCAGCATCCACGCTATTCATTACTTGTTTTGTTTATCAGTTTCACTTTGGTTGGCATCTTTCAGCTCTGTTACGCTCATCATTGTTACCAACTCATTTTGGATTACTTGTCTTCCTCAATTTAGTGCATATGTGTATACTATTTTAGCATACTTCTCGTCATCCACTTCACTGTTTACAGTAGATATATAACCCTGGAATTACCTACTCCTAGAGAAAGTGGATAAGGAGGTGGCAGAGTTGGAGACAGCATTGGCAGCCCCTGTGCCAGCCCATTCCACCCCAAGCCAGGTCCATCCTACTGTTCCTGGGATGGTGGGTGGGGAGAATGCCACTGTCAAGTACTTGACTGCTGCTTTTGAGATGGGGTATAGTATCTGAATAATTATGTAATGTAAGGTAACATTGGTATCCCATTTTACATCACTCAGTTGATGTAGGAGCCCAAGGTAGGATGGGTGGCCAATATATCATGAGTAAATCTTCCCCAACCACTTCCAGGGCTTGACTGAATACTGCTTTGCCTCAGCAGGTTATGGTTTGTCCTTTGAATTTAGGTATAGTAAATAGACAAGAAATTCAGATTTTTTTCTGGTAAACTTGTACACTGAATAGAACTGACAATAGATAGATCATGTGTGATAGAGTTGCAAGTCAGAAGTGGAAGACTATTTCTTTGCTTCATTAATTGATTTTGATTTCAGTGAATAAGGGACCAGTTACCATGATAAACTTATGTTCCTTCTGCAGGGAGAATGAGAAGTTTGGGCGTCATGTGGTGGCTAAGGAGGATGTAGCACCTGGTTCTGTGATCATGGTGGAGAAACCCTTTGCTGTGTTACTCGTGCCCGACCTCCTTACCTCACACTGCCTCACCTGCCTCAGTCCAGCACCTCTACCTCTTCCGTGGGTCCTTTGGTTAATCATCATCTTCATCATTATCACTAAGGTTTCATGAATCCTGTTTATGTCTACACTTCATATGGAACAAATTAAACTCACATTAAACTGTGTAAATGAAAAGTACTTCTTGAGGTGGAGTGTTTCTTTGTCAGTGTTTATTTATCTGCTTATCATCGCCAGGTGTGAAGGATGTCGGGATGTGGTGTACTGCAGTGAAGAGTGTCAAAGAGAAGGTGCCAGTGGGTGCCATCGCTATGAATGTCGCCTTCTCCATCTTCTCTCTTCAGTTGGTATTGCACATCTGGCCCTTCGTATCATTTTTATTGCTGGTTGGGACCTCCATTGCCAGATCAGGTAACATAATCTTTTAGTATGCAAATATGCTGGGTCTAGTCTTTATGTCTGCATTGTATTGACATGTAATAAGATTGCCGGAGCTGAATAAATGGTGAGAAAAAGTTAAAGTCTAGATATAGGATGCAACATATATTAATTGAAAGTTTGCAGACAGCAGTAATATCTGATTTTGAAGATTTTTGCACATGTGTTTATGCATTGCTATTATTCAATAGTATAAAGTACATAAATACTGTACACAGAAAATTTAGAGAAGCAATGTTTTGACTGTGTAGAAACTTCTTTATATTTATAAAGAAAATGTAACCCAAATTATCACAGCTCCTGTTAATGCTTTGTTTCTCCACATCAACAGAGATGAGAAGATAGAGGCTGGGAAGGTAGTTGGTACTGGGCCAAACGGAAATTATAATGAGGGAAAAGAAGGTAGTTACCGAGCAGTGTATCACCTCATGCCCCACCTCACCTCTTGTTCACCAGAGGACCAGCTGCAGTACTGTCTGGTAAGTTTATAGCTTCTTGTAGACCTGTGGTAGTCAACATATACATTTCTATACATGTAGTTGTAGTGCTGTTGACTTGGGTAGTAAAGCTATGGATGTGTGGGTAGCAGATGTATATTCTCTGACCCAGAGAAAGAAAGGTGAAGAGTCTTGTAAAGTACCCTATAATTATAAAATACCCCTTCCTTGACAGGCATCCATCCTCCTTGCTAGTGCAATGGCTGATAGGACAGACTTTGTCACAGACAAAGTTGAAAAGACAGTAGATGTGGCAGGTCTGGCAGCAGCACTGATGAGGCATGTCGCACAACTGGTGTCAAATGCCCATGCTGTCACACGAGTGGAACGAATTGTTAATGGTGAGAAATTCAGTGAAGCACAGCTGATGCTAGATGCCAGTTTAGTGACAAGAATGAAAATAAGTCCTTTCTATGTCATGAAAGGACTGATGTGTTATGAACTTATGATAAATTTGGTAACAAGGTCTCGATATGTCAGGAACAGAACAAAAAGACGTAAGTAATGTTCTTTAATATGGAATTTCTTACAGAGGCAGGAAATAAGGTTGAAGAAGTCCAGCAGAAACGAGTGGCATCAGCAATATATCCCACTGCAAGTCTCATGAACCACTCCTGCAAACCTAACATCATCAACAAGTGAGGAAAATGAAAATGTTTGGAAAGTAGAATGTTTGAGAGTTGGTTCTAAAGAAAGAGGGGAAAAAAGATGAAGATGAGAATATGCGGAATTTTTTGCTCGAACCATACCCTCTCCAAAGCATTTTGGAGAGAGGTAGGAAGGCATCGCCATGGTGTATAATATTCAAGCAAGGTTTGTTGTATTCCAGCTTCATCGGAGACTTGCTGGTGATCCGTACTATAGAGGATGTAAAAGAAGGGGACCAGATCTACAACTGCTATGGTAAAATGCATTAATTTCTCTGTACTGTACTGAAAACAGTATTGATATAAATACAGTTTGTGACATAAACATTGCCTGCTCCTACCCATAACCTCACAGCAGTACAACAAATTCTTCTCACAAGTAGCTAAATACTCATCATTCATGACCAGTTTCTTTGCAGCATCATTGGACCATTCGTAGAATAAATATAAGTAAGAAATAATCACACAAAATCATGCATATCAGTAGTGAATATACCATTTATGTTCTCACAAGAAATGTAATTTTGTTAAAATTTTAATCCTCTTACCTCAGGCCCACACTATTGCCGTCAGACTCGAGAGGACAGGCAAGAGTCTCTCAAACAACAGTACTTCTTCACCTGCAAGTGTTACCCCTGCACCCAGCCACAATATATGAGGCAAGAGGTCAGTTCAGAAATCATGCATACATACACACACACACTCTCTCTCTCTCTAGTACTGGTAGTTTGTGTCAGACTGGGATTCTTTAGAGAAAAACTGTTTGGGGTATATTCATTTTCTAATTTAATTAAACCTTTCAGGCAGTGTGGAATGGAGTGCAATGTGAATCATGTGGTGGGGTTGCCTCATGGGTGGGTGGTGATGCAGAAGAAAATGAAGATGCAGCAGAAAAAGATGGATTTGAGGAAAGGAGAAGTGTGCTGTTTTGTATACACTGCCATAAACTGCAGGGTCCATCTACCTTCCTCACCCAGGCTTGTGCTAAGGTCTCATCACTGTTGGAGTCAGGTGAATTCCTTAGATTTGCATTCGAGAACTGGAATTTTTTATGAGTAAGCCAATGTGACTTGTACTAACTTAGTTGATATTTTCCATGACCTGGCAGGGGAGGAGGCACTGAAGAAGAGTGCGACAGACAGAGCGGTGGAGCTGCTAAAGGGTGCGCTGGGGGCAGGTGCAGGAGTGTACCAGCGGGGCAACCACACTATGACCAGAGTGAGGGACATGCTGGCTGCTGCCCTTGTTGCTCACGGTCAGTTCTAGGGCTATATTCCATTTCGTCGCCAAGCTATACAGTAGCAAGGTACTGGTTAAGAAATATTCATGTTTGAAGTCCACCTCAGCACAGATTATAATATATCGTATTGCTGCCACTACAGGAGACTATGAAAGAAGCTGTGAGGAACTACGTGAGTGTTTGAAGGTGACAGAGGACCGCTATGGATCACAAAGTGTTGAGTTGGCTCATGAACTGCTCAAATTCTCTGATATCCTGAATCTGGCCATTACTAAGTCAGGGAAAGGAAAAAGGTGAGTGAGCATTGTAGTTAAAGGGGAATCTTTGGAAGGAAAAAGAAGTATGGGAAAGTGTGAGATTTAATTTTTATCTTGGTGAAACACTGACATAGTAAGGCAATGTATAAATTTAAATTTTGCAAATTGCTTGGGAATATCTTCACCTCGAAGTTTGTGTTGTTGATTCATGACATATTTAAATGTATGACTTGTGCATTCTGTTACTAGTTTTGGTAAATGCCATTATTAATTTTTTTTTTCTTAGGTATGAGGAAGAACTTAAAACTGTCCAAAAGCGAACGGATCAAATTTTCCGTCTGAACTATGGAGCAGAATGGAAACTTTACTTTGGTACAGAATAGATAGTACTGTACTGTACCTGCATATGAAGATTTTGACATAGAGTGGAAATTAAGAAGGAAATTGGCAGTGATATAAAACTGTGTATGCCACTGTCAAAAGTCCTGCTCCTCCTTTACAACCCCATATAATTCTCAGCTCCCCCACAGGTACAGCCACAATCAAATAGCCTGCAACACTTTCCTTCCATCGTGCAAATAAATCAGTATCATATCTAAATATAATCATACAACACATAATGTCAACTCAATCCCCTCAATTATTATGGGGTGCTGCAAAATGATACATGTGTTTTTCTTTATTACCAAGATATTTACTACGATGGAAGGAAAATGTTGCAGGATATGTGATTGTGGCTGTACACTCATTTACAACATTATCACTTCATTTACCTCTTGATGAATAGAGAAAGCCATTTCACATACACATATCTTACCATCACAATCACCCTCCCTCTTTAATAAATGTTCACTACTTCCAACCTCTTGTGCTTTTCATTCACTCCCATTGTATTCCTCACAACCATAAGTGTTTGTCAGAGTCTGCTGGAGGCATAACAGGCATGGGGTCCAACTCCAAGGCTTTGAATACCTTTTTTAGGGTGAGTGAAGAGAGTAGAGACCAGCAGGTGACCCCTCCTTCAGACTGTAGAGAATATAGGTGTGTGGTACATTCTTTATAATAGTTTTATTTGGGATTCAATATAAGGTAAGGTCCTCGTGAAAATGTATGTAGGCTACACTGATGCATAACTGGTATATTGATACAAACCTATAAGCTTACTAGCAGGCTGGGCAGTTCCCACAAGACTAACAATAATGCCAGGTAAGCAGCTGTTTACCACATTTGATAGTAGTGACGGCAATTTAGGGAATCTCAACAGACCAAGCAAACTGAAGCCCAACTTGCTGATGTCAGGCTAAGTAACGTACATACTAATAAATTCGGTGTGGCATGTGGTTGTGTACTGTAGGCTATATAACTATTCAACCAGAATCCGTAGGGGCCTAGTGGGGAGTATTGCCTGCGGTGAAGTAGGCAGTACTTCAAGGATTTGGTGCCTCTTCAGTCTTGGCCACTCGATTTCAGTTCTTCAACTGTTGCTTCTTTCTGTTTCATTTGTGCTTGCTGTCTCACCTTTCTCACCTTCTCCCTGTAAAATGTACCAACAAGGTCTTCCATGCCTAGGGTGGTCTTTTATTCTTCATCAATGTACTCAAATATGAGCACAAGGTTGCACCATCAACTAGGTTTGTGTGAGTTAGCACAGTTGCCCGTAAAAAAAAACATTGTAAGAATACAACAACGAAATTCGGCGACGACTGAAGAACCACCAACTCCTCACCATTGCATCATATCTGTAGTGTGTATATTGTAATAATAATAATACTATAACCTCTGACCCATTAATTTGTAATGCCTAATATTAACTCTACCTATCCATATTGTGTAAGTGACTGACAATATTTTCGACGTATTTCTCCAATTCTTAAACCATGGAGACGACTGATTACGATTAACATAAGGCCGTTGTCACACTATGCGGCGCCGCCGCAGAATGGCGATAACACATACCAACAAATGAGAGGTGTCACACCCTGCGGCGTCGCCGCACCGCCGCATCGTGCCGCATATCAGGGCAAAACACAGTTTTATGTACTGTACGTGGTCACACTGTCCGACCACGCCGCACCGGCATCCCTCTTGTACCACTCCTTTAAAATGATGACTTTATAATTGACATAGCCTACATAACGTAGATTTATTTATTCAAAGCGTCCAAGACAAGGCAAGAAAATCTTTTGTATCTTTTTGTTCCCACTCTTATATATAGTAATTGTCATGTAGTTATATTAATACAAATTGTGCTGAATACCACTGTGTGGCGTGCCGCACAGTGTGACACAGTACAGGATTTGCGGCTCCGACGTTACGGCGAGGCCGCAGAGGCGGAGTCACTTACATTATTGGAAAATAATAAATTATATTTTGTCAAGTCTACAAAAAATGACGCTTTCTAAGTTGCCATGTGTTTGTGATCAATCCATCTAATTTTCATTAATAAATTTAGTTTCGTATACACTTGCGCATAGAATGTTTTTGCTTATATAGTTGAGTTCGTTCCTAACTAGTAAAAATATGTAATATATTCTTCTTGTTTTATATTATGAAAGTTAAAAGTGTATAAATCTATAAAAATTTTAGATATGACTAAAAGAACATTTTGTCCAAACATAGCCTAAGTACTGAAAAACTAGAGAACAGAAATTTGTAAGACGAAGGTTAGACGTTGGCAGATAAAAACGAACATTGTGTTGTATTGTATTGCCTTGAGGGAAGTGTGTGTGAAACAAGAAAACGTTTTAATTAATTACTCCATCTTGTTGGTAAATTTCAGAGGACGGAAAGAGTTTATATGTTGACAGAGTAATCATCATTCATTATAGATAAACTCCAGCAGGTAATTAATTAAACCAGTGAGTAAACAATGGAGGATTTATCAAAACTTGAGAGGTTGTCACTCGTCTCCAAAATCTGTGTCGAATTGGAAAATCATTTGGGAATCAACGACAAAGATGTTGGTAAGTAATATTTGACACTTGGGATATTTTTCAAGAACAGGACATTCTATATTTTCCGACCTTCTGTAGTTTTTCATGCATATTTTTTGTTTTATTAATTATACAAGTTATTTCAAAACCCGTTACCATTCCTATTATTTTTACATTTACTACAGCTGGTAGCCTCTACAACTTTTTTCATTGTATATCTACAAGTTACCACCAAGGGATTTCAAAAATATTACAATTATGTCATTTTGGTAAATATTGAAAGAATTACCGTTTTTGCGTATGGTTCTTCTACCTTCATTACCCACTTATTTAGACAATTCTAAGACTATTTTCTTCTATGGCATTTCCTCCGTGCCATAATTTTTTCCTTCAACATTGAATATAAGTCAAGGTATTGGTATTTATTGAAAGAATTACCATTTTGTAGTAGTGTTGCCAGATCTGGCTAGGTCCCAGTATTTTGCCCCGTTCATTTTCTGTAGGCTACCTGTACTTTACCACAGTTATTTCCCGGTAGTTTGCCCAGGTTAGGTCCCGGTAGTTTGCCCAGGTTAGGTCTCGGTAGTCTGCCCAGGTTAGGTTCCGGTAGTTTGATGCGGTCTAGGTTAGGTTAGGTAAGGTCAGGCTAATTTCAAAATGCCCCATTTGAATATGGGGCATTTGCGGAGGAAATGCGATAGAAGAAAATAGTCTTAGAATGGTCTAAATAAGTGGGTAATGAAGGTAGAAAAACCGTACGCAATAACAGCAATTCTTTCAATATTTATATACTTATGTCAATTATTTGTTCACTACTGTTTAGTATTGTACTGTAATTTGCAACATAAAGGCTAAATTGAGACATTCGGAGTATGGTAGGTGAGTTTTACTTGCATTTCCTCCATATTTATATATTTGGTTTGGTTTCCATGGTGATTATATTTTTTTCAAGCCTACCATGAAATCAAAGTACTAGAATATCCGGTAAATATCTACTCTATTGCTGGTTGGTTTTACGATGATTTAACCTTCTTTACCCACTAATTTATAACATTCCAAGACACTTTTCTTCTATGGCATTTTCTTCGGAAATTTCCACGATAGGTCATTCAAATGGGGCATTTTAAAAGTAGCCTGACCTTACCTAACCTAACCTAATCTAACCTAGACTACAGCAGACTACCGGGACTTAACCTGGGCAAACTACCGGGAAATAACCGTGATAAAGCACCAGGACCTGACCGGGGCAAAATACTGGGACATAGCTGGATCTGGCAACACTGTTACAAAACGGCAATAGTCTAGATAAATACCGAATATCCTGTACTATATCTTAAAATGTTTTGTAGAAGATTGATAATATTCCTAACAATGATACCTTGTTATGAATTTATAATATTGATATGCAGTGTGTAGTACTGTACAGGATATAATATAGGGAGTTCTCATGTGTGGATATGTACGTACTTAATATTCTATATAATATTACAGCTGAATTCATCATATCCCTGGCTGAAAGTAACAAACGCTTGGACAAATTTAAGAAGGCACTTGAAGATAATGGAGGTGACCAATTTGCTGTAAGTATTACACTGTAGTGACTGTACTATTTATATTTATGCAGTACAATACTATTTTAGAAGCAGTATTAATATATTGTCCAGTAAACTATTTATTCCGTATGTATATAGTAGTAGTACAGTTAATAGATAATCCAGTATAATCACCTGACTATATAATGGCTTTACTAAGAGAAAGATATGTTCTGGTAATAGTTTTGTACTAGTGTTGTGGCAGGGTATAAATTTTCCTGTTTTTATACCCACAATTATATATGTTTTTCAGGACTCGTTTGTTGAAAGTCTATGGCGTTTGATCCAGCACATGATGCCATCCTTGACATCAACCCCAACACTTGATAGTCAGAATGAAGTTACACTCAAATATAAATCAGAGAAGGATAGGAAAAGGGCCATGCTGCCATTTTTGGCTCTGCCTAATGACCCTACTGTTATAAATATGCTTAAAGATGAAATGAAACCAGAAGTACCGGTAGAAATAAAAATTCCTGAGGCTGATAAAAAAATTAAAAGTGAAAAAGATACAGACAGAAAAAAGGATAAACATAAAAAGGATCATGACAGAGAGAAACCAGTGAAGAATATAAAAAAGGAGAGTGAAGCAGAAACTGATGATCTAATGGCCTTTCTAGAATCTCATGCTCCTTCCAAGCAAACAAGGGAAAGGAGCGAGGGTAGAGAGCAGAAGAGAAGAGGTGAAGAAAAGGAAAAGGAAAAGGAAAAGGATAGAAATAGAAGCCGCAGCAGAGAGAAGGAGCGGAAGAGGTCTAGGAGTGGGGAGAGACACAGGAGGAAAAGGGACAGAAGTCGAAGTAGAGGAAGAGATGGCAGCAAGAGCAGAGGGAGAGACCGCAGCAGGAGTAGAGGAATAGATGGCAGCAGGAATAGAGGAAGAGACCGCAGTAGGAGTAGAGGGAGAGACCGCAGTAGGAGCAGAGGAAGAGACCGCAGCAGGAGTAGAGGAAGAGACCGCAGCAGGAGTAGAGGAAGAGATGGCAGCAAGAGTAGAGGGAGAGACCGCAGTAGGAGTAGAGGAAGAGATGGCAGCAAGAGCAGAGGAAGAGACCGCAGTAGGAGTAGAGGAAGAGACCGCAGCAGGAGTAGAGGGAGAGACCGCAGTAGGAGTAGAGGAAGGGAGCGAAAGCGGAGGAGCCACAGCAAAGAGGGAAGGAGAGAGAAACACAGAAGGGGTCGGAGCAGATCTGGCAGTAAAGAGGCCTCAGGCAAGCGGAGTAGAAGCAGAAGTTGGGAGAAAGGTGTCAAAAACAGAGATATGTTTGTCAACCGTCCACCAGATGAGAACCCAGTTGTTGGGAGGGTGAGTATAGGATAAGGGAAAGATGCTTTAATATTGCTAAGGAAATAGTTTTTATTCTAAATCAAAATATCATTCTTTTATAGATTGGAGTATCTGTGTGTGTAATTGTACTTATTAATATTCACCTGTACTGTATTTATTGAGATAACTAAGGTATGTTGATGGAGAATACTGTAGATTTGAAGATTGACAACACTTGTAAATTAAATATAACTCTTCAAATATGGATATAGATGGCTGAGATTTCGCTAAAGTTTTGCTCCCTTGAATGTTTTGAAGAATGTCTCTGTTTGTTATTGCA
Organism: Petrolisthes cinctipes; assembly: GCA_033782935.1. NCBI lineage: Eukaryota > Metazoa > Arthropoda > Malacostraca > Decapoda > Porcellanidae > Petrolisthes > Petrolisthes cinctipes. The sequence continues at coordinate 139,268 of JAWQEG010004597.1, read as the reverse complement.
GGTGTACGAGGGGAAAGTGACAAACATCCTGAATTTTGGCTGCTTTGTGCAGTTGGAAGGACTGCGACGACGACTGGAAGGTCTGGTACACATCTCTCAGCTGAGGCGTGAGGGCCGTGTCACCAGTGTGTCTGATGTTGTGGCACGGGGCACTAAGGTCAAGGTTAGTGTTCATGATCACAATAACAGTTTTTGTAGTGTGCTGCAGGATCAAATTTCCCTCCAAAGAAAAGAATAACAGTGTGGAAATCCCAACCCAGACTAGTTTTGAAAACTGTTCTGCACAGTATAGAGGTTATGTTGTATGTGTGGGGATATATTATGAAGAGATGTTTGTTTTAGTTGATCTTTAGCCTTATTTCTAGTGAGTTATTTTAGTAGTTAGGGATAAGTACATTTTTGAAATACCCTGTAACTGCATGTAGTTAAAAATATAAGTTGCATCTTTCCTGGAGGTACTCATGAAGCTTTAAATATGGAGTATTTGTTTGTCTAATTGAAATGGAAAAATACTGGCAAATTGTTTATTCCATTATCATGCATATTCATACTGTAGTTTTATGCATTATCAGAATTGAAGCATCTGAAGTAGTTAGTCTCCAGAGTTTATAAATGGATGAGTAAGACCAATTTTACTCCTAACTAAACCTGCCTACCCTATTCAATCAAAGTTTGATGAGTCCTTGCACTACTGTCTCTTCAGGTGAAAGTACTCTCCTTCACGGGGCAGAAGACATCATTGTCAATGAAAGATGTGGATCAGGAAACTGGAGAAGATCTCAATCCTACAGTGGCTCCTACAGGATCTTGTCCCACTGTGGATGAAGATACCATGAGAAACCCTGACCGACCAATATCCCTAAAGGAGCTGACAAAAGGTAGGCTTTATACTTTATATCTCATTTCCTCTTGATATCTTGTTGAGCTTGTTATCTGTGAATTGTTGGTACATATTTTTTTACTTGCATGATTTTGTGAATGGGTAATTATTTTCAAACCCATGTGTTTTCAGGCGCGGATGAGGAGGATCTGGCAACATATAAGCGTGTGAACCGGATATCCTCACCAGAGCGATGGGAGTTGAAGCAAATGATGGCAGCCAATTGTATCAGCAAGTCAGAGATGCCAGACTTTGATGAAGAACAGGGAGTGATGGGTGGAGAAGAGGATGATGAGGAGGAAGTGGAGATAGAGCTAGTAGAGGAGGAGCCTGCCTTTTTGCGTGGTTATGGCAGAGTCAGGGAGGAATTGAGTCCTGTACGAATTATGAAAAATCCGGATGGCTCTCTAGCCCAGGCTGCCATGATGCAGAGTGCCCTGGCTAAGGAGCGCAGAGAGATCAAGATAGCACAGAGAGAGAGTGAAATGGACTCACAACCTTCCAATCTTGGCCAGAATTGGAATGACCCATTGCCCGAGATCCAGCGCAATGATCAGGCTATGTCTCGTGGCCTACCCTCTCAACAACAGGAAATGCCAGAGTGGAAGAGACATATTACAGGTAAGCGCTATGTGAGACATTTATGTTACACTTGTAAAATAACCTCAGTAATAAATGAGTTTGAAATAATAGACTACAGTAATTACACAACCTTTGCAGATCCAACCCCAAGACTAGTAGTAATTATATTAATGGAAATTTGAAGGAAAGAGATTTCTCTAACATGTTTTTTTGTTTGTTTTTTTCAGGTGGGACGAGAGGATCTTATGGCAAAAAGACTAACATGTCTCTTCTTGAGCAGCGTCAGAGTTTGCCTATCTACAAGCTAAGAGACCAGCTGATTAAAGCTATATATGATAATCAGATCTTGATTGTTGTGGGTGAAACAGGATCAGGAAAAACTACACAGATGACCCAGTACTTGGCTGAAGCAGGTTTTACTGCCAAGGGCAAAATTGGTTGCACCCAGCCAAGGCGAGTGGCAGCCATGTCCGTAGCAAAGAGAGTATCTGAGGAATTTGGTTGCCGCCTTGGCCAAGAAGTTGGATATACCATGCGTTTTGAGGACTGCACTAGCTCAGAAACGGTCATTAAGTACATGACAGATGGTATGCTGCTCAGAGAGTGTTTGATTGACTCAGACATGTCAAGCTATGCCTGCATTATGTTAGATGAAGCTCATGAACGGACAATTCACACTGATGTTTTATTTGGTCTCCTGAAACAAGCAGTAGCAAAGAGACCAGAACTTAAACTCATTGTTACATCAGCTACTCTTGATGCTGTGAAGTTTTCAGAGTATTTCAACCAAGCTCCTATATTTACAATCCCTGGTCGTACATTCCCTGTTGAAATCCTTTACACTCGTGAACCAGAGACTGATTACTTAGATGCAGCACTCATCACTGTAATGCAGATACATCTTTCTGAGCCCCCAGGGGACATACTTGTTTTCCTTACAGGTCAAGAGGAAATTGACACTGCCTGTGAGCTTCTTTATGAACGGATGAAAGCATTAGGTAGTGATGTGCCAGAACTGATCATTCTGCCTGTATACTCTGCTTTGCCTTCAGAGATGCAAACTAGGATATTTGAACCAGCACCTCCAGGGTCACGAAAGGTTGTCATTGCAACCAACATTGCAGAGACATCAATCACTATTGATGGAATCTATTATGTTGTGGATCCAGGTTAGTACTGTATTAAAAATTGAGCTCAATAAATGACTTCTTTTTTGCTATGTGAACTTCTCTGTACTTCTTCGTGTCATCAGTCACTTCATCCATTCCTACAGCTTTACCATTTTTCAAATCCTTTACCAAGTTCTATCTATGTCTTGCCCTCTGGACATTATCTTATGTGCCAGATACTATTCATGTTAGATTTCATATTTGACACTGAAAGATATAAAATTATAAACTATAAAGATAAATAGTGTTAAGTATGAGGAGTTTTGTCTTTGAATGTCTCATGAGGTATAGCTTTTGCCAAACATACTAGTAATGGTGATGTTTTTGGTTAAAAATTGCAGGTTTTGTGAAGCAGAAAGTGTACAATCCCAAGACAGGGATGGATTCGTTGATGGTGACTCCAGTATCACAAGCAGGTGCCAAACAGAGGGCAGGCCGAGCTGGGAGGACGGGACCAGGCAAGACATACAGACTCTACACTGAACGAGCCTACAGGTTATTAGTGCTCCATTTTCTGTTTACATTATTTTATTGACTCCTCATTGATTCATTGTTGCTCAAGTGAGTAGCTCTGCCCTTTCCCTTGTAATCTCACCTTTCTAATGTAACACAATGTGTAAAAGATATACTGTATGTTGCAGCACTAATTATACTGTTGTTACTGTCATATTACAGGGATGAAATGTTACCCACAAGTGTACCAGATATTCAGCGAACCAACCTGGCCTCAACAGTACTGCAACTCAAGGCAATGGGGATCAATGACCTACTGGGATTTGACTTTATGGACCCACCGCCAACAGATGCTATGGTCATGGCACTGGAGACATTACATTCACTAAGGTAGTGAACAGAAGAATTCCATTAGTTTAATTGATTTTGTTTATGAGTTTCACTTGTACATAATAATTATAATGAAGGCATGATCATCTCTGATGTTTATGTTATATACTGTAATGTGATGGATACAACCTGTAATGACATTTACTGTATGCTGGGGGTCAATAGTTCTGTCCTGATCCTATGCACAGTAGGAATAAATATGGATCTCTACCAACTGACGTTTAATCAGTGGTATTTTGGCAGGAGGGGGATGCCAGTTTGTAGAAATTCATGCTGTGCCTCGGATCATGAAAGAATTGTTAACTCCTAGTGAACCTGGCCTGCAATCTTAAGTGTTTGGTTTTCCCTTTACAGCGCATTAGATGATGAAGGTCTGTTGACTCGCTTGGGAAGAAGAATGGCTGAGTTCCCTTTGGACCCTAACCTAGCCAAGATGTTGATCATGTCTGTGCATCTTCAGTGTTCAGACGAGATCCTCACTATTGTGTCCATGTTATCAGTACAAAATGTATTTTATAGGTAAGCTTCTGTATTTATTTACACAGATATTTCTTTGGCATCTCTTCAAGCATAATAATTATGACTTTTTAAATAGTATGTGTCCTGAAGTGTTGAGACTTTTTTTATTCTCATATCCACTGTCCTTCACTGAGAGTCCATTTATTCATTCAAAGAAAGTGTGTGGATATTGCTAAGAACTGTGTATCTCTCATGTCTAGATGATCTTTAATTGGGAAAGATAATTTATTGTGGTGAAGGGAGCAAATGTTTGTAGAAATGTTTTGTGCTACTGAGTGCTTTGTGTACTTAGTTTCTGTACTTGTTATTGGAAATGACTGGAACCCAACTTCAGCTTACATAATTTATTGTAGTACAGTTTTATAAATGATGGATCATGCATGATGCACATTTTATGACTAATAATGCATTTGTCTCTTAACACAACTTACAGACCTAAGGAGAAACAAGCATTAGCTGACCAGAAAAAAGCCAAATTCAACCAGGCTGAAGGAGACCACCTGACTCTTCTTGCCGTGTACAATTCTTGGAAGAACAACAAATTTTCAAATGCTTGGTGCTATGAGAACTTCGTCCAGATGCGCACACTAAAAAGAGCTCAAGATGTCAGGAAGCAGCTGCTTGGTATCATGGACAGGTATGTTTAGCTAGTGTTTTCAATTTAATCCTTATATGCCAGGATATGATATATGGCACATGTTGTGTACATGGGATATGCCATAATGGCATGCATTATTTCCAAGCATTGTTTTAGTTTGAATTCATATCTTGTTCATAGTCTGTACTGGTATTTCATGCATTCATATGACAACACATTATACATAAACCTTAATGATAGGATGTTTGATTGTTCTTATTTAATTCCTTAAGTGTAGCTTATACTGTCCTTGAAAATGTTATTATAGTACAGTATTCATAATGGTATTTTAAAATTTCTTAAATGTCCAAATATTCTTTTGCAGACATAAATTGGATGTGGTTAGTTGTGGGAAGAATGTTGCTCGTGCCCAAAAAGCCATTTGCTCTGGCTTCTTCCGCAATGCAGCCAAGAAGGACCCCCAGGAGGGATATCGCACTCTTGTTGATTCACAGGTCGTTTACATTCATCCCTCCTCATCCCTTTTCAATAGGCAACCAGAATGGTAAGTTTGATACTTTTCATATTGCTTCTGTAAGATAAAATCCTAACTGGTGTAATAATTATTTATAGTTATCCTGTGAGTATTTATATTTCCCTCAAGAAAGTTCCACATGAAAATGGCCACTGCAGAAAATCTCCAATCTTTCCTGTCATTGCCCAGAGGGAAGAGCTTTCACACACAGGATCAGGGCCATAGATCTAATACAGCTGCAGACAATTAATTGGATACAAACAGGAATGACTTATGTACATTTTTGACAGCTTCCTTCAGTAAGGAACGTAAGCACTAGCTTTTAATGATTTACAACCAGCTACTCAATTATCATAATAACAATAGCATTAAGAGTACAGTACATGAAAAAATTGGACAAGTATTTGCTGTAGCACCCAATGTGGACCAAAACTTTTGCTGACAACAGTATGTATAGATTCAAATTCTGGCTAAAATGGAGGAATAAAAAATAAGAAACATATGAAACAAGAAATAACATTGTATTTGTATCTTTCTCTTTTCAAGGGTTGTATACCATGAACTAGTGCTCACTACAAAGGAGTACATGCGTGAGGTGACTACTATTGATCCCAAGTGGCTTGTGGAGTTTGCACCATCATTCTTCAAGTTGGGTGACCCAACCAAGCTTAGCAAATACAAGAAGAATCAAAGACTGGAGCCATTGTACAACAAATATGAAGAACCTAATGCATGGAGGATATCTAGAGTTAGACGGAGGAGAAATTAAGTTATGTTTTTACAAAGTAAGGGGATTTAATGTGCACTTTATTCTGTACTTGTATTTCTCTGTGTGCTTTGACTTTTTAAGATAACAGTACAACATTGGTTCTTTGCTTCTTGTTATCTGTTCCATTAGATATCCTCTCAGTGTAGTAAAGAAGGTTTATGGTAGATTAGTACAGTAATTGACTGTGAGAAGCGACTGAGGGAATGGAAGAGGAGGAGCAGAGTGGCTTTAGAATAGGAAGAGAATGCATACCAGGTCTTTGCTCTCAGATGCATAGTTAAGGAGTAGGCTTACTTGGAGAAGAAATTATATATTGTACACTCTTGGATTTGGAGAAAACATATAACAGATTGGAAATACAAAGATTGTAAGAAGTCCCAAGGATATATGGAGAGAATGACAAGTTGCTGAAAGCAGAGTATGTTTTAGGATGTATATGCAGTTGTGTAGTTGTGAGTTCTTTGAACTCAAGTTCAGGAAGACCAAGGTATAACATTTCATACTGGAATGACATTGGAAGGAGAAGGAAGGGAGTGGAATTTAATGGTGGTGGTGTTTACAGATGATTTGGCATTGCCATTTCAAAAATGTTGAAATTTCTGGTGATTATAGAAAAGAGTAAAACTGGTTGTTGAAAGGTGAGGTGAGGTAAGGTAAGGGTGAATGGCCTAAAGATGAAAAATATAACCCAGTTCTTTAAAGGGTTGCTGGCCAACCCTGGCAAGGTATGAGAGATATGCCTGCTGATTTTACACACAGTACACAACTCTTCCCCTCAGCATTGGTATGCAGGGATAAGTCTTGAACTTTTGGTCCCTTGGATATGAGACAAGGCTACTAACACTGCACTATCCTGATATCTCATAAACTCAAGTGGTGTCCTTGAAATAATGATAATGCTGCATATTGTATATATTGTATATAACATATGAACTGTAAGTTATTTCACGGTATCCAAGCTTCGATTAAGTTAATATTGTAAATACTTTACAAATTATAGGGGTAAATTACTTGACACATATTTTTAAATAAACAAAGATAAGTTTGCCTCGTTTTCTTTAGCTGCTGTGCAGAATTCCTACACATCATACCTTGTATTTATAAATTTGATAGAAAGATAAAATGCAGTTACATAATTATTGAAAAGGCAAAACAGTCCAATATATAAAAATATAAAATATATATGATCATGCTTTGCAAATGATGGACTAATCTAATGCAAGGAAATTATTAGAAACTGCAAAGGAATACTGTATAGTGAGATTATATCAAATTAAAAACAAATTGCATTCATACAGACCAAAAGCTGCAGGAATTCCAGTGAAAGAAAGTTAGCTGAATTTCAGGCCCGTGAAAAACGCTAAAATAACCATATAGATAAAACAAGAAACCAAGCAAACAATTTAGAGGTGTTAAAATACAGTACGATGAAAAAGAGATAAGACAATAGAGACATTGTCAATATTTTACAAATTTATACTACAGACATTAAAATATGAAGTGATAAATGATCTGCTGCTTCCAATAGCTCCGTAACGTAAGGTTAAGGCAAGAGATTCAATAGAGGTAAAAGTTGTATCGGTAAGCAAGAGAGAAGTAGAAAGAAATTGGATATAATATTATAAAAAATAAGAATAGATCACTGAAAAATACTTGGAGTACATTGCATTATACTGAAAAAAGGGAAGGTGATGAACCAGTGATGATATACTTTGATAATAACATCAACAAGCAAAATTAAAACCCTCTACAAAGACATTACCTAGGGGCTGTTGGAAAAACGAAATTTCGTCAAAACTCATCATCATTTGTTATTATAGAAGAAGACAGTTAGACAGAGCCATAGTAGGGCATACAGCCAGCTGCCTTAGAACTATTATAAGAAGTTGTATACCTAATTGAAGCTGAATCCTGACCAAGGAGTAGACATGACAACAACCTATTCTTGTAAAAGATTACTATTTCCAGTGGAGACAACACTGCTATTATGCTTGGTGCTATTGTAACTGAAATTTTTTGAAAATCAACCAAGTTTTTGAGCCAAGTGACTCAAGTCAACCAGATGACAGATTCTGTGATGTTGGAGTGTCAGAAGGAGTAAGTTGGTTGCTGTTATCACCACAATGAAAGTTAGCAAGAAGGAACATAAGTTTGATGGTCGTGAAGGCTTGTGTGATTTTCTGGAGAAGCATTGTGAGATTAGTGGCTCCCGTGATGACCGTGTTCCTAGACAGTTACTCTTGTCAGAATATGCTACTTTCTGCCACACCCACTCACACCCAATTGCTTCTACTGTTAGCACTGGTAGGTTTCTGGCAAGGATGGGAGTGCGGGCGGGTGCCAGAGTGGGAGGGAAAAATAACCAGCAATATATTTATGTGGGCATAAAATATGACCCACAAGACAGTGGTACAGCCAGGATTACACCCATGAAGAAGAAGGAGGATTCTGTTCAAGAAACTTTGCAAGTAAATAAAACTAAAATTTCAAGTAGGGAGGCCATGGGTCATACTGGGAGGGTTCTGATCCCCCGAACTTCCCTAGTGGCTACACCCTTCCCGAAAGAAACACCCATGCCCCCAGATTCCTCAGGTCCTATGTCCTGGGCCTTAGCTTCCCCAGTGACTGCACCCCGGCCCCCAATTTCTCCAGTGGCTATACCCCAACCCTCAGCTGTCCCAGTGGCTACACCCCCACCTTTGGCTTCCCCAGCGACTGCACCGCAACCCTCAGCTTCCCTAGTGACTACACTCTGGCCCCAAGCTTCCCCAGTGGCTAATCCCCAGCCCCCAACTTCCCCAGAGGCTATGCCCCAGCCCTCGGCATCTCAACTCCCAGCTTTTCCAGTGGATGCAAACCTACCTCCAGCAGCCCCAGTGACTGAACCCCTCCCCCTAACCACTTCAGTGTCTCTACCCTCAGACACCTTACTGTCTAAGCCCCTGCCCCAAGGGAGGAGTAAGGAAGGGTTCAAGGGGAGGAAGGAGTTAAGTATTTACTTGTCAGAGAACTATGAAGTGACAGGGAAAGCTGACCACAAGATCACTAGACCACAACTGTACACACATTATAGACAGTTTTGTGCTGACCATTGCTGTCATGTGGCCTCCATTGTCAATGTGGGTAGATTCCTGGCCAAGATGGGTGTAAGAGCAAGTACCAGGGTGGGTGGAAAGGATGGTCAGGTTTATGCCTATGTTGGTATTAAACCTGTGCCTCTCTCCAAACCTAGCCCTGTCTCATCCCTGCCACAGCCTGAGTTTGATGTCAACCAGATTAAAAGGGAGGTGGAAGAGGTGGTGGTGGAGGTAGATGTGGATTGCAGCATGCATGATGAATCTTTTTGACATGTTTGCCAAAGCCTATGACCTATGACCTACCCTGCCTCTCCCAAGCTGCAACTTGAGTTGGAATTCATCACTCCATTAACAAATTACTGTAAATTATGATTTCTGCTAAAGAAAGTTGGAGTTAGTGTACTGTACTGATTATTTAATAACATCCTAAATAGACTGACCACACCTCAACTTTGTTGCAGTCTGGTTTCAGTGAGTTGAGAACCTTGGCTATGGAGGAGACAAGGACTGGAAGAACCTATCGAACCAGCTGGAGTGGTATAAGAAGTGAGATAAGGAGATGGCCGAGACATTCCTGAAGAGAAGGACTTGAAAAACCAGTTGGTTGGCCAAGTGAAGGGTGTTTCCTTTTGTCTGATTATATGCACTGATATTATTCTCATAGTATTTTGTGTGTTTAATGCAGTTTAATATACCTGTGATGTAAAGATCAGCTATAGAATAATTTTTTATATTTATGTGGAAATATTATATTAAAGAATTGTTTATGAACTGAGGATCAGCTACAGAATGCTTTACTGTATAATCATGTACAATCGCAGAGCATGAAAAGTCTAACCCCTCTGCAGACCCTGAGACGAGGCCTGGGTAGACTTTTCATGGTCTGCGATTGTACATATTTGTAATGTAATACAGTATATTCTAGTTTGTTTATGTAATGTGAGAATCAGCTGCCAATAATAATTATTATATTATACCTGTTATTTAATTTTCTCCTCGTGACAGGGTGACCGACTAAATTATTATTATTTTGTGCAGTCTTATCATGAAACGCAGTTGGGTGAATACTCAAATTATGAATACTAATTTATGATACCAAATGGTGTTATTTACTTATTCATATTTTTTTGTACATTACTGCAAATGGTGGATGTTTAAGGCAGAGGCTGATGGGTTTTTTTTTGTATGATGTGGATAGGAGGAGAGTAATATCTTTGAGGGTGTGTTTTACTAATGTTGGTGTAGACAAGACACGAAAAAGGTCAGTAAAGGTGAACAGACAGGTGAAACGGGAATGCCAACTCCTTATCACCAGTCCAATGTCCACAATTAGGTGTAATGCTTTGCTTGCTCACTTGCTCATCATTACACGTCTTGCACTTCTATGATTCCTCCAAAAGGTTATAGCATTACTCTTTCCAACATTCACTTTCATATTCCACCAACAACACATTTCCAAGTATTTGATATAGTACAGTGAATACCCTCCAATGTTTGATCTGTGGAAAGTTTGAGGGTGGTATTATTAAACTACTTCGAGGAATATTTCTTTCGTCGCTCAATTCTTATTATTTTGCATTACGAACTTAGTGACGAAAAGTCTTTTCCTCGAAGTAATACTGTAGTTCAAGTTTAATAATTCCACCCTTTGAATCTAGCAATAACGAGGTTTGTAGTAGAATCTAGCAAGAATATAGTTGGCATCAATGGTGACTCTAGCAATGTGGACCTGGCAATACTGACCACCAGAGCACTGCAGTGCTGCCAGGTGCAGAGAAATGTTTTATTAGGAAATTTTGACGGCCACACAGGGAAAAAATATAAAGATTCTTCAGGAGTAAACAGGGAAATTACTACCAAAAGAAAAATACCAAAAAGAAATACCATCAATAGTCAAGAGTAAACAGAAGAGAATTATTGAGGCAAAAACAAAAAACAATAAAAAAGGAAAATTCTGACGTCGCCAACCAAGCCAAGGTGATCTGGCAACACTGAGCACCAGAGCACCGTGTGATGGCGTCGGAGTTTGGGCGAACCGTGTGGGAGGCCCGTGATAAAGAGGCCCACAACAGCCATGACGATTTACTTGTGTTCGGATATTCTTGTAAATTGTTCCGTGATGATGAGAAGGCCATGTATGTGGATAAAGGAAAGCATCTTATACCTTGGATGGGCGATAATAATTTGATGGTGGATAGGTATGTATGTATGTGTGTATGTTTGTGTGTATTTGGTGGTCACCCATTTTATTCAACTTATTATATACTTATTTAGTTAATCATACATCTACTTACAACATACATAGGCTAATTAATTAAACAATCACACGTCTAAAGGATAAAGGAAAACATCTGCTACCTTGGATGGGCGATAATTATTTGAGGGTGGATAGGTATGTATGTGTGTATGTATGTATATGTGTATGTGGTTAATCATACATACTAAATAATTAATCACACATCTACTCACTATAAGGTTTTTTGTATTGTCAGGTTTGATGTTCGTGGAGCACTTTACGATCTGACTGAAGCTGAGTCAGGAGATGGAGTGGACAGACTTGAGGGATTGTCTGAGGAAGAACGAGCCGAGGAGGAACTGTGCGAGTATGAACGTTATCTGGCTTTATACCATGATGAAGTACAGGTGCAAGCAGGTCAAGGTAAGCACAGTGCAAAGAGATAAGGAACAGTTGTTGATGTATAAAATTGATCCATGTAATATACACTACTGTATTTTTTTATTTTGTAAATTTCCACAGTTTAAAGTTAATTTTATTACCCCTGTACTTATTAATATTATTATTAAAAAAGACCAGAGACACAAAGCTGGGAGAGAATGCAAGCATTCTATCAGTCCGAGGACCCCAGCCCCATAAATCATAGATATCGTACAAAGCTACTCCTTACTTTTGATACATGCATCTAAGATATTGCCTCAGATTGGATTGGATTGGATGAGGTAGATCTTGTTGAATTGATTGACTTCATGCCAAGTTGTTTGAACCACCATCTTCCAATCAGAGTAGGGAATGGTTGAGAATTGTCGGTATAATATACGTAGCATATCAGTACCACCATAATTATGAAGCTGACTTGCCAATATAAAAGAAAGGGAGTTAGTTGTTAGAGAGGGGAGAATGGAAGTGTTTTTAGGTAGAACAAGGAAAAGGGGGATTGAATAAGAGCTGTAAATGATGCACAGTAGTTGAAAGCAAAAAGGTGTTCAAGATCCCATCAAGTATTGCCTTATTTGCCTACATAATTTCAGCAGTACATCCCTACATGCATACTGTATCTTATATCTTGTGTTTTAAAACAGCATTTATTACCCTATTGGAAAGTTAAAATTAGTAGTTGATTAAATAATGTGCAAAATAGGAACAGGAGATAAATTCAAATATCAATGACATCTTCCCTTTCTAGATGAGGAGGCCAAACGGTTGTTGGCAGAACTTGGCTCAGACACGTATGCCTACAGCCAGGTAGGATACAGCTATGATGGACAGGCTGCAGCTGGAGATCCAAGTGTGGCTCTAGCTGCAGCAGGAGGTGAACAATCTGAAGGACAACCTCAGCTGGAAGTGTCTCAACAGTATTCAGCAAATGATGAGGAAGAGGAGGATGATGAGCAGAATTCAGGCTACTTTCCCAACACAGATGAGGATGTATTCATTCCACCTCCAGAGCTTAGTGTTCCCCAAGGCATGGTTGTGGTAAGTCTTTCCACATTATCAAAGTTTTACTATATTTAGAATTTATATACTCTATTTGAAATGATGATGAAATGTTATCCACATTATTTTTTGGCATGATATAGTGAGTGATTGTGTGTTTAAGAAATAGGGTTAGAAATGGATAAAGCAAGTCGGTATGACTGCATAACTTCCTTAAATTTTATTGATTGGTCTTGTAGAGGGTGTGTAGGTAATGGGAATAATTTACTGTAAACATTAAAAATGCAGTTTTGGTGGATAGCTTGGATCTGTTTGTGGATTCACCATATTTGCATGGAAGTTAGGCACATGAACTCTGCCACCGTATTTTACATATGTTTATTCTTTATCTGTTTACCTTCAGCCCAAGACTGTGAAGCAGAACAAGATCATCGTTAAGACCTCCAAATTCATCGTAGCTCAAGGAGGCCAGATGGAGATAGTGATTAAGACAAAGCAGGCTGGCAATCCAATGTTTGCATTCCTTTGCTTTGACAATTCTCTCAACCCTTACTACAAGCACATGGTTACAATGATAAAGAATGGAAGGTATGTATCCATAAGAATGTATTTTCATTAAGTTTTGTTTTTCAAACAAGTCTGTTATTGTCAACATATTTGTGGTGATGGGAGTGTGACTTAGTGTGTAATGTGCAGTGGGTGATGAGAATCTGGAGATAGGTTTAGTAGTTAATATAGCTTGGGATAATATTGGGTAAGAGAGGGAAGAATGGAAAGGTGAAAATAGAGTAACCCATGGGAGAAAAGTATGGATGTGATGAAAGCACTGATTTGATCAAGAGGTTATAAGATGATATGGAAAGTTTTCTTAACAGTATGTCACTAATATATATATATATATATATATATATATATATATATATTATGCCAAACAGTTATTAAACCCTGATAGTAGGTCCACATAAATGTATTATTTTGCTCTTGTGCAAAACAAAGTCAATTGTTCCATTACAGTACTTGTTTTGTAGCAGTAATATGTAATAAGTATAATAAATGAGTGAAAGAAATTACACACATCTCCAGGTACCACCCCACTGAAGAATTGGATCAAATCAGAGGTGAGGGTGGCTCATCAGGTCGTGGTGCAGGAGGGCAATACCTACACCCAAGCCTCTCAGCTGGCATCCAACCAAACCTCACTCCAGGCACACCAACTGCAGCACCAGCTCATAAACCCTCACCTGACTGTTCATACTCGAAATTGATTTTCAACATAAAGGAGCAACAAAAGAACACTGCTGCAGCAGAGAGCATAGCAGGCGTGGGAGATGTTTCTGCTCCAGGTTCTCCAGCTCCTGCAACATCCACTCCTGCTGCCACACCAGTACCAGACACCCCAACTCCAAACTCTGTCTCTAAAAAGACCAAGTTGAAATCTAACTCGACTCCAGTAGGATCACCAAAAGTAGGACTTGTTGACTATCCGTCTTTCAACCAGACTAAGGATTCAGAAGTTGATTCAGATGCTGATATGAATGGCTCTGGGGGAGATAGTGATGATGATGATGATGGAGAAGACTGTATAGAGACAAAAGAAGAAGAAACCACCGAGTATAGCAGAATCAAGTGGCCACCCCCAGATGTACAAATGGTGATTGACAAGATGGCCAGCTACATCATCAAGAATGGGGCAGAATTTGAGGCGATGGTCCACAGTAGAGGTACAATATTGTTTGCCACATCACTTATTTCTATTTTCCTCTTCTTCTAATGATGATTCTCGGTACTGTATTGGTTTTCTTTGGTAGTTTTTCTTTTCTTTTTAAGTAATTTACTAGAAGGTGAAGACATTTGTGGCAAGAAAAATATTTAGATGCTAATAGTAATTTCATGTTTATTTCTTTTATCAGTTGTGAAGACAATCAGATGTGTGTTTAAAGCCGTCTTTGCTAAGGATTTTAGGCCATGGCTTTTGCTTCAAGCTGTTACATGGGCTTTGATATTAACTTTTTAGTCTTTGCCTTCAGATTTGAACATTTTTCAATCACTTCACCATGAGTTTCATACAGTAATGATAAATATACATAATCAGATAATACAGAGATATAAATAATCAGCTTAGGAAAGTGTTGTCCCCATCATCCACCATTCTTGTGATGGTGCAGTCAGCCTTGTATCCCCTCCGATATAGGCCTTGTATCCCCTCCGATAGCCTCAGAGCCGGACCCCTTGCCTGTTGGGGGTCCTGCACTGGTGCTAGAGCCTCTCCATGTCTTGAATAAAGGGAAATAGGGTATTGATAATGATGACATAATCCTTAATGCAGTCAAACAAAATGTTTAATTATTTTTTGTGCTTTGGTTGTCTTACAGATGATCCAAGATTCAACTTCTTGAAAAAAGACCATGAATACTACCCATATTACCGTTGCAAGATGCGGCTATACAATGAAGTTTATGGGGACATCTTCAAGGATACAGCAGAGGTGAGATTACTGGAGTTAGCTCTATTTCCTTCGTATATTTTATCATATAGAACTTCTCGGGCAGGTCAATTCTCTATTGTCATTTTGAAGCATTTAACGACGTATCTTCTCTGACCTTTCACTGTGGGCTCTTGCATTTTATTACCTCCCTCACCCAGTAGAATTCCAAGATATTTCCACGTGCCCTGTTATCTTTTATTTCTTGGATTCCCCAACCCTACAAATATATGGAAATTATAGGATTATTATAGTTACTGTATTATTAATTATTTTTTTATTGTTATTATGGCTACCCTCATTTCAAAGGATGAAAGCCCGGTATATGTACTATTATTATTATTATAATGTAACATGAGAATTCATAGGCAGATATGAATTGAGAAAGGATAGGAATAACAACAATTTGTTCAATCCATTATTGACTTTAAAGAAATTATTTATTGATATGTTTACTGTTAAGACAGTCTGTCCTTATGCAGTTAAATTCCCCGTTATCATTAAGATAATGTATATATATATTACAGGCAAGTGTGTCTGGGAACAAAAATACTCCCAGTATAAGCAGTAAGTCTACAAACAAAAAGGACAAGCAAGGGAATGGCAACAAAGGCAACGGCAACAGCAGCAACAGTAGCAATTGTAGTAATAGTAGTAGCAGTAGTAGTAGTAATGGTAACAACAATAATAACAAGCAGTCATCAACAATCAGCTTTTCTATCAAGTCAAGAGAACAAGATGTCAATTTGGACAGACACTCTACTTTTCCGGTTGAGTCTTCATCTAGTGATGATGAGGATATGGATGAAGAAGAGAGGGAGAAGAGGAGAGAAGAGAGGGAGGAACGGAGAAGGAAGAGAAAATTGAAAGAAAAGGAGGAGAGAGAAAGGCGTGAGCGAGAAGAGAAAGAGCGAAAAGAACGGGAGGAAAAGGAAAAAATATCAGAGGAGAAAGACGATTCAACTGATGGATCTGGAGATAATGGTGGCGATGATGATATGTATGATATCTTCAAGTATGGTATGTTAAGCATATTTATGTATTACAATATTGATTTTTGTTTTTCTCTCCAAAATGAAATTTGAGAATCGACTGATGAGTTTAACTTGTGTTTATTTAATCATTCATGAAACATAGTCCAAGGAGAAGTCAGAGTGAGTTGTCCTTGATTTGTGAATCTTTCAATAAGTACCACCTCATGTACTTAGGACATGGTCTACTTGTATAGAAACTTGACCTTTGCTTTCATCACCCTTTTAAACAGCTCAAGAAATTGGTCATGATAACAGAGCAGGAGAGACAGAAGAAGCCAGCATTAGCAACAACAACAAATACCCAGATGATGATAGCCCAGCTTCCTCCCCACTTCCTGCTGGAACACAACGTCAACCTGAAAAGAAACAACAAGAACGTAGAAAAAAGGCAGCCATGTTTCTTTCCAGGCTGAAGAGGGGAGGGGCAGGTGGAGGCTCTAAAGAAGAAGAAGTACCTGCACAACCTGTCTATGGTAAGAATGGATGTGTAGTATATGTATAGCATTCTGAGAACAACCCAGTATGAAAAGAGATCATAAGACCTATCTATTTATCAATTTATCTATAGTTTTGAAGCCTCACCACACTGAAACCACTTTTAATGCCTTTTTGTTATACTGAATTATGTTCCAATATTTGTTTTTATTAAACAGGTCCCCAGATGCCTCCTGAGATTGCAGCACAGCTACTGAACTCTGCTTCCCAATCACCACAATCCTCCCTTGGCAGTCCCCGTCTCTTGCGGCCATCCTCGTCTCCCCCGTCCCGTTCCCTAAGTCCTCCCATGCCTCCTAGTGAAGCCCCAGCACCTCCTCCCCCACCACCTCCCCTTCCTCCTCCTCATTCCCCCACTCCACCACTGCCACCTGGGACAGATGAAATTGATAAGAACAGCAGCATTTTAATGGAATCCAACATCATACCTAGGAGTAGTTGGTAAGTTAAGAATGACAGAGTTATTGTTGTTGAAGTTCCTCAAGCTGTCTGGCTAAGCAGCCCTGAGCTCCTGAGGAAGGCCATGGCTTGAACCGGGCTTTCCCACAGTGCCCTCAGTGAGTGTATATTGTGTTGTTGGCGAGTGTCGTGTGTGTTGCAGTCTTCCATAATGTGTTTAATAGAATGGGGTGCTGTGTTGCATCCAGGACAGGTATCTACACTGGCTCTATCTAGCTTCTTCTGATATGTCAGAAGGGTTGGGTGGTGGCCACATTACAGCCTGGCCAGGTGGACTCTGTCCTCATGGGGAAGGGAGGATTCAAATGAGTGGATGTCAGGAGGTTGTGCATGCCGCTGAGTGTTGTTCTTGAGTGTTTGGATGGATTGGTGAGTGATTTGGGTATGGATATGATTCTGCAGACTGGTTTGGGATGGGCAGGGTTTAAGAGATGGTAGTATTTGTGTATGGTATCCTGTGCTGGTGTTGTTTTGATGTTCCTTGGCATCTCTGAGTGTTTTGCCATGTAGTGTAGAGGGTGGTGTGGGTTTGTGGCGGCTGCAGTAAGTGTTTGTGTGCCTCTCATGTCAAGTTGGTCCTTGAACTTGAGAATTTTGGTTTCATGGTGAAGGTGGTCTGTAGGTGTGGTGGCTGTGCAGCCTGTGATTATCTTTAGGGCTCTATTCTGTATGGTCTGATGGGTGTTGAAATGAGACTCATTGAGGTTTGAGGCCCAGGCAGGGCTTGCATAATCCATCACTGATCGGATATATTGATTGATTGTACACTGTGGTTCTGGTTTCTTTGTTGTTCCCAAATGTTGTGCTGGCAAGTGATCTGTGCATGCATTTGTTTTTGATGGTTGTGATATGTAGTTTGAATGACATGGATGTGTTGTATATTATGCAAAGTATTTTGGTGTGTGTGTGTGATATATATATGTGTGTTGTTTATGGTGAGGTGTGGTGTGTAGCAGTGTTCAGCATTCCAGTTGGTGAGAAGGGTGACAGTTGACTTGGCGGGTGCAATTTCAAGTCTGATGAACCAGGCATTGTGTTGAAGTGGTTGGAGGATGTGAGTGGCTGTGTCTGCATTTCTGTGCGTACATGTGAGTGTTATGTTGTCTGTGTAGAAAGCTACGTATATTTGTGGTGCCTGGGGTCTTGGCAGGTCATGCATGTATAAAATGAAAAGGCTGGGTGACATTACAGAACCTTAGGGGACACCGTTAGTGAAACTTTCAATGTTAGATGACTGACCAGCAAGAGTAACATGAGCGAAATGACAATGTTAGGTATACAAGTGTAATATCTTTGATAATGAAATCAAACTCGAAATTATAATTTAGTTTTGCCTGTACTATATTAGAACTAAAAACATGAACCAGAACTAATGCCATAAGAATATAAAGTACTGTTAATCTGCTAGAACTGTAAGAGGGGTGCCAGATAGCTTGATGGACATGATAGGGAAGGAAATGTGAGTGTTGCATCACTTCATTAGGTAGAGGTGTCATCATGATGATAGCAAACACAAGATTAACAGGGAGAGATTAAACTAGAGAAAGTAATTAATTTTCTTTCTTCCAGGGCCTCCATTCCAGAACCTCCCCCGGCCACCACAGAGAATGAGCGTTCCTCTAAGCTTCCCTCTACCCTTCCTCCACTACCACAAGACCCTACTGTTCTCTCGGGTAAGTGTCCCCCTCCCCTATTTTTCCCTGCTTCTACGCTGTCTTCACACTGTCGTGTGCTGTTAGGGTCATTCTAATCTCAGCAAGATAAGCGAGAAAGAGGGAGAGGCTGCTTCTGTGAACCATCAAACATGCTTGCAATTTTATATGGATATTGTCCAGCCTTTTCTATTTACTCAGAATGGAGGTACTTACTTTCTTGTACAAAAATCTCAGTTCATAGAGACATTGTCCCCCTCAGTATCACTTTCATTGTGGATCTTGCTGATAATGTAAGACTTTCAAAACTTTTAAGATTTAGACATTTTGAATTTTTAAACAGCTTATCTGCAGCAAATAACAAAATTCTTAGTTCAGTAATCTCTCTTGTGCCAAATTTATTTGAAGTCAGCCAGGCCTGATAATAAGAGGTCTATATCGTTTGACCTCAAGACTGAGCTAGTATAACTTGAGAACTTTTCTCTTCAAAATTCTTTCATTCATTCATAGCTGAAAACCGTTTGTTGAACATGATATAACTATCGAAAATATTGCAAATAGGATTTTCAGTCATCACCCTGACTGTATTGCATGTTGAAGTAAAATATACAGTACTATACATCACTGAATCCTTCGAGTCCAACAAGTTGTCCTTTCTGATGCCCCAGTTTTGTCATATCCTACATGGACTTTCTTTGTTATTATCTCTACCAACGAAATTGGCAAGGTTATGTCCATCAGTCTGTGAACAAGATACCTCAAAAAGTTATGAATAGATCTTCATGAAAATTAGAGGGCAGTTAGTATATGCACCAAGGAAGAGATGATCAAACTTGGTAGAAAGTAGGCAGGGAACATCCCTCCACAGTTATCAAAAATGATGGTGAAATATGGCTGATTGTGCTTGTAGACTTTCAAGAAGTTTTGGTTCGAAGGAATCTTTTGAGGGGAGGGTGTGCTCACCCTTGGTATTGGGTTTGCTGTCTCTGAATTGATGGAAAACTGGCATCAGGAAAAACCAAAATTAAAAGTGTATATTGAAAAGGAAAATGGCTAATGCAAACCATGCCAACATATCAACTTCTGTAAGAGATTACTGTATAAATGTATTACAAAATACAAATTATAACTCCAGAAGTAATATGCAAAATTACATTGTTCCTAAGAGATTTTCAGACTACCAATTTGCTGCAGGTATGCAGTTGAAGGGCCAAGTGTCCACCATATATACTGCAGTTATCTATGGTCTTTTTGACTTATTGCAGGTGTGTTCCAGTGGCTCTCAGCTGTTGATATTTCATCGAGGGCGGCCATGAAGGTGTAGGTACGAATCACCAACAGAAAAATAATGCCTTCCTATATATAAATATGTACTACAGTGTTGAGGGAAATATTATTTATTTTATCTGCAGCCTGCAATGTTGGCTGAATCATCATCAAGTGTAGTGTGTCACCTATTTGTTTAATTATTCTTTTGGTAATGTGTTTTGTTGTTGGATGTAGTTGGAGAGGGGAGGGAGGGAGGGGGGTGAGGGAGGAAGGAGGAAATTTCGAATGGGGATGGGAAAGAGATATAATTGACACATACACAAAATTGTGGACATACCGTAGTAAGAAAACATGAAAGTGTGGAGTGGCTGGTAGTGGTAGATGTCAATTGATTGTGAGGGAAGTAGGGAATGTACAACAAGTCAACATTATTTACATCATATTTTAGTTCAACAACAAATATTCCTGTGGACGGTATGGGAGGGAAAAACTGAAACAGTATGGTTGTTACCGTGCCGTAGTGCCCTGCAAGTATTTTTAGGATTGTTGGATATACAACTCACCACAGTACACATCAGCACACCAGACTATGGCAGACAGTTAGCAGTCCATCTCATTGTAACAGGAGCACATACAGACCCAAAACTATTTCCAGCAGTATCATTTATTGCACAGGAGTTTGGATATGAAGATACTGTGCTTCCTGACACCTTCCCAACATTTTTATGTCCTTCACCCTACTCCCATAGTAGGAAAAATTCAGGATCTTCCAGTCCTCCCCCAGCTCCTCGTTTCTTCTTTCCTTTTTTTTTTTTCTTTTTCTTTTTTTTTTTTTTTTTTTTTAATAACCTAAAGTGTTGAGGTTGCTGAGGGGACGACTCCAGGCAGTTAGCGTGACAGCAGGGTAAGTGCAGGTAAGTATTCAAACTAAATATGTCCGCTAGCATGTGAGATGATAGTGGATGGATGTTGCTAAGTTCTTCTCACAAGTCTTTAGTTGGTTGAGAGCAAGGATTCCTGAACTCTAGAAAGACTAATGACTGAACATAATATTCTGTGGATTAACTATTCATTAGATAATTTATCTCTTGTAAATTGAATACTTGTACTGTAGTGTCATTAATTACAGAGTTCCCCTAGTTGATATGCAGTGATTATATCTCCTTGGTCTTTCAAGCTTTCAAGGGAGAGTGAATCAGATGTGGATGATTGACTTGAAACTTGCTAAAGATTTGACTAAGCCACTTTACATACATTTCACATTCCTACTTCAATGTGTGCTAATCAGTGTGAGATTACCTCTGGCTGGGTAACTGAGAAAGATTGAAGAACATTGATGATTTGTGTTTTATCATTATTAGTATATGTATGTACAGTATATAATTTTTGTTCTGTTACCATTATTTTGAATTGCAAGGGGTTCATTTATCTGTCTGTTCACAGGGACTAGCGAGGATGGCCGAAGAAGTCAGAGTGTTGAGAGTCGGAGAAGTAAATCCCGGCCTGCAGAAATATCACACCGGGAGAAGTAAGTATACCATCAATATGACTTGTTTCATAATCTTACTCATTTATTTAAATTAATATTTATGGAACCATAGGGATGCAGTATCGTGATCATCAATACCCATTTTCCCTGTTATCAGTTTGTGGGGGCTCAAGAGCCAGGGGTGGGAAAATGAAGTGCAAGAGGAGGGACAGAAATACTCAGAACTATTGGTCACACTTGCATTCACTCCTCAATTCAAGTCCACAGATCCAAGAATGCAAAATTTGTGGGTTATGCACGAAAGTTTATATGTTTGTCGTGAAACAACCTTGCCTATCTCAACAAATTTATACCAAATTTGGCACTGAGGTCCAGATGCATCCCTATATATGCATGAACAAAGAAAACCCAGGCCGTAGTCTCCTCTGGGATAATACCTCCGGCCAATTAGGCCATCTGGCCAATATACAATATAATTTCTCCAAGCACAATATGGTTAATGTTCCTTGTAGCTATGTTCCTGCTGTAAAGAAAAAGGTTTCAATGTTTGCCAGCTTATCTTCTTATACAGCTTTTATTCTTGCAATGAATAGTTACCAGTCATTGTAACTGTGTAATTGTTTCTCCAGGTCTCGAAGCCGTAAGAAACAGCGCCACAATCGGTCAGAGAGCCGCTCCCCCAGCAGTGGTGGTGGCATCAGGAAGGAACGGAAAAAACGGAAGCGGTCACGATCACGGTCACGTCGCCACCATAAGAAACGACGCTCTCGCTCCCGCTCACCCAAAAGTCACAGGTGAGTGGTGACTAAGTGCTGTTAATTTATAGAGATATAATATTTTGAATGTCATGGATGTAGGAACAATCATGTAGTAATTGGCTTGAAAAGGGTTGAGTTTAATAATGAGACCCTAGACTGTGGATAAATTTTGCTACCTAGGGGATATGGTTAATGCAGGAGATGAAACAAAGGCAAGGTCAATTGCTTGGTCTAGATTTAGCTGGAATTTAAAGCAACTTATATATATCCTATAGCTATGCAGTGATCTTTTCTTTTAACAGTTTTATATCACACACAGATCATCACACAAAAAGAAGAGGCGGAAGCATAGCAGCCGACATGAGAGGGAGCGAGGGGGAAGGGGAAGTGGAGAAAAGAAGAGTAAAAAGTCACGCAGACGCAGCATATCCTCCTCTTCATCCTCCTCATCTTCAGCTTCATCTACAGGCCGCTCTTCCTCCACATCTAGATCCTCTACTCCTTCAGATAATGATGTACAAGTGATGTAAGGAACTACACTACACTTGTTGTTCTGGCATTGCTTTATAGTGATACTGTTTTTCCTTTTAATGGCTCGTTTGTCATGTATGATCTATGAGGCACTGATGACCTGTTCCCTCCAGTGTGTTTTTTTTACCAAGAAAAGATCATTTAGCCCTATAGTAACTATTAATGTGTTAATTTCAACTTGCATATGGACAGATACTTCAGAAATTTTTCCTTTACTTATACGATGTGTATAATTTTATGCTGTAGATACTTGATTATGAACCACACTTTTTTTTTTTTTTTAAGAAATAAAAGACAATATTGTGATTTCTCGACTACCTCAGGAAATCCCAAACTTATCTAAGAGTGACTGGTACCGGATTCTTAAGTATGTGCTTTACTTGCTAAACTAACAATACTAAATTTTCTTTTCTCTAGAGACTCTCCGGCCACCAGCAAGCGAGGGTCCCGAGCTTCCAGCGTGGTCAGCGTAGGACCTTCAGATGTCTCTCACCTCAGGTATGTTACAGCCTTCTTAAATTATTTTCTACAACACTTATTTATTTCCAATCATAAGCTCAGGTAGAACAATGAAGCTTGATTTTTCTGAAGCCACTCGAGTAGTGGATCAAACTTAGGGGTTAATTTGTAGAGAGTTTTGGTTTTGCATTGTTTTGTAATATTTTACTACATAAATATGGAGGAAACTTGTCTTTACCATCAAGATTACTTTTCAGCACGTCATTCTACAAAATTGGTGAAGATGCTTGCCCACCATCCAGCCCACCACCTCTACCACCTATCCCTGAGAACCCCACCGCTGCACAGAAAGCAGAAGTACTGCAGGAAAAGACGGGAAATGTTGATAATTTGTTGGAGGAAGTTGGAGATGAGCTAAAGGAGGAGAAGAAAGAAGAAAAGAGGCCACTATTTGACCCACAAAACAGTGCAGCAATGGCTAAGATTGCTCTGGTAAATAGTTACTTCATATGACTCTCTACACCCCAGCTATCTTTGTCTCCATTTGTTGTTGTAGCTTCTACATGACAAGCTGAAGTAAAGCCTGATTGACCCTTGAATGTAGCAAATTAATTTTGTTAATTTTAATTATATAATTGTAGTAGATACAATTTATGCCTTAATGTCAACCTCTTCAGACGGTGCCCTTTTTGCCCAAATAAATAACGTATTCTACAGAAAAGACTTCATCTCAGAGTTTTTATCTACTGCATATTTCAAAATAGTACCAAGTCTTGTCAGATTATATTATATCATATTATCCTAATTGTGTGTTTCTTTTACTTTTCAGGGACTGCGTGCCAAGGTTCATGCACTACTGGACAAAGAGAGCAAGCTTTGAAGCATCTTACTTGGAGTATGCCCAAACTTTATTGTATGTGATATAGGATGTACTTTAATGATGTCTCTATCATACATTAATCCCAGGTATCCTATGGGTTCTCACTGTTTTTAGTCATGTATTTTGTAGATATTTCCCATACAGTTTGTTTACTGTTTATATTTATTGCACTAACAATATGCAAATAATAGAACATTGATTGATTGAGACCTTAAATAACTGCCAAATTATTGTCTTGGACAATATGCTCATTATGGAGTGGTTGCTGGATTTTTATAGAGAATAAACACATTAGTAGTTGAAATCTTCTCTTGCCAGTAGTTACAATAAATCTTTCAATAAAACAGAATGTGTCAGAATGTCTTGCTATATCCTTTTTTACAAGCTTAAGATAGATTTCCTACTGCCATATTTTTGCCACATGAAAGAAGCTGGTCTTGTTATGTATGACATTGGCAGTTAGTAATAGCTGCCAATATGCAGGAGTTATGTGCATTCAACTTTTGTGAGGAAGGACTGGAAGTTGATATATCGTAGGCCAGTAATAACTATTATATTGTACACTACATTCCAGAGTATGGAAGATTTAGAATTCGTCCCAAATATGAGAATATCTTTCATATACTTGAGTTATCCAATATCAGTAAAAGAATTTGAATGAAAACAACACTGTTTCATGTCCATTGCAGTCATGGAGGTGGGGGGGATTACCGGTACTGTACTATACCGGTGACTTGCATAATGCTGGTACCTCATGGAACCTTGCCCTTACTCCTCTGGCTCTGCCTGCCTTGTACACTCTGTTGTCTGTCTTTTGATTAAATTCCAATGTATGTCACCACAGCCTCTCCCATCCTGTTCATGAAACAATCAAAATGCTGCATCCTCACTCCCCTTGCAAAGTAGTGATGGAATTCAATTCCATTCACCCTCCATCCATGGTGTTAATGTACCGTTCTCTCATGTAAGTGTCCTTTCATATGATTGCCCATAGCAGGAGCCACAAAGTGGGAGGCTTTTTTTTTTTGTGGGTGATGCAACTTTACTAGTACAAATGAGCCAACTCCTCCCTCTGCCAGGGAAACTGGGTGGTGCAGCCAATGTACCAACCCCTTAGAGGTATCTTATTAAGGATAGCATTGTGAAGAGAGATTCCTGAGTTGAAATACAGATTAAATACGAGTAGGTTATTATTACATAAATCAGTGCATTGTGGAGGTGATGCTACACTGCTACTCCAGATGTGTAGACAAATATATGAGGTCATCAAATAACCAATATCAGGTAGTGCTATACATCCATGGAGTGAATGTTTTAAACATACAGTACTACCACATAGTTATGTAAATAGTACATCCTGTGTTGTACAGTTAGGTTAATAATAAAGGGGAATCGGAAATGAAATACTGTAATAAATTAATTGATGCAATGGTGGTCATGCTTGATGGGCCACAGAATGGTTCCCTCATCTTGGGCAGTCAGGCATGACTGCTCTTCAGCAAGTATTAAAAAGAAGAAATAAAAGCAATATTGTAAAAGTCTTGGCAATCAAGAGAAAAAAAATAAAGAAATTGACAAAAAATATATGGCAAGCGCGAGAACCTCTGCATACACCGTTGCAAAGGCATTAATTCTGATACTGAACTAATTTTAAAAATGATCTTAACTATTCTGTTGTCAGTCTATACTGTAAATTGAATAAATTGTTAAATTAAAAAAAAATGGAATTAAATAGTATGTAGTTAGGAATATTGCCGTTGAAAAGGCAACAAACAAACCATGGAGCATAGCTTCGTCGCCGTCGGAATCGGTCGAGTTTGTTTGTCCTGAATAGCTTGTAATAATAGCCTTGTCTACAACAACGATAACACAGTAAATTGTTTAAGAGTTGCCTTTGTTGATGGAACGTCACATAATACAGGCCAACACTCATCTAAACTGAAAGAAATGTTATATTGATCATAATTATTCAAGTGACGCTGTTTTAGTATTTACAGAGTGTTTATAATTTATCTTTGTTTGGTTAAGCCACTTTTTTGTGTTTACCTCGATGGTTGTTGAGGTATACTTCAGAACGAGGATTTCGGCTCTGGTCATCAATATTGTAAGTATAATTATATTAACAGATATGCAGCATTGTGTAACTAGGGAAATTAAGGGTCGATTCCACAGTGGTTGGTAGTGGTTTGTAAGCCCGCAAACGAAAGAATCTTAGCCGTGTAAATGACTTATGGGTGAATTATTTAATGAATTTGGTGAGTAAACTATGCAGTGATCATCAATATCTAACTGTTGGATAGATTTTGTGAATGTGGATACTCACCTTTTGGAAAATAATTAGGCCTTACAAGTGTGGTTGGTTGGGAAGCAAACAAACGAATAGCACTGTGGAATCGACTCTAAGAAATGTATGTGAATGTACCACTTGCTAACTACAAATCGTGACCTTTTTATGTGGGTCATTCAGTCTCTAGTGGGTAAAATACAGTCAAAATCTATCATCGTGCTTAATTAGGTAGACTTTTAAAAACAGGGTATAATGGATTGCATTAATTGTACTTGAAGAAAATACACTTTTGGTATTTCTGAAGAACACTTCCACCTGGGCTCTTCCAACTATTTATAGTTTTTCATGCACATTTTTGGGTGTTCTATTAATTTTTGACCAAATTGTAGTGAGAAAAAACTTTAACTAGACCTGCCCTGACCCAATCTAACCTAACTTAACATAACCCTCTAACCGCGGGCATGTTCGCTCCTGCCACCTCTGTACTTTGGGCATATTTTTCCAAAACTTAATCAAACATTTGACATCTAATAGCATGTAAACCACTAGACCAGCTCAGAGTGACTATAATTCAAAATTCACTCTCCTAAGTATGTTTTCACGCTTTGATTTTGTCATAAAATGCGTCAAATTCACATTTTTCAATACAACATGAAATATACCGTAATGTCACTGTCGTTTTTACGTACATATATGGTAATTAGCACACAAGTAGAGCGCTGAAAATACATCCTCACACACAGAGATATTCCTACACTGGCAAAACAAGGCTGGTGTGACTTGTGAGACCCTCCTAGGCCCATACCCCCTCTGTTGCGAGCTTAATTAAGTATGACAAGGGGCACGAATATTTGAAATGTGTCTGTTGACAAATGCCGACACTCGCGGTCATCCACACAATTGCCGACACTCGCAGTTTTAGGGTTAACTAACTCGGTTAAGGCAGGTTAGGTTAGTTGGGGTCAGGTGTCTCCGTGGGTGTGGAAGGGAGTGGATGGACATGGGTGGAATGGATCGAGGATTGTATGGATGACTGGAAAGATTGGCTTGGTGAAGTATGCTTGGGTGTGTGCTTATGCACCAGTGAATGAAAAGAGTAAGACAGGGAGAGAGAAGATGAGAGTGTTTTGGGAAGAGCTGAATGCATGTCTGAGAGGAATTGATAATGGAAGGAGAATAGTGATGATGGGAGACATGAATGGAAAGGTGGGAGGTGAGGAAGTGGGGAATATTGTGGGTAAATGGGGTGTAGAAGGAACAAATGAGAATGGTGAATATCTGGTGGATGTCTGTGCTGAGAGAGGGTTGTTCTTGGCGAACACCTTCTTTCAGCACAAGATGATCCACAGGTATACATGGAAGAGAAGGGATAAGAGAGGAGAGCAGAAGAGTTTGATTGATTATGTGGCAGTGGATGAAAGGTTGAGGAAGGATGTGTATGACGCAAAAGTAGTGAGAGGAATGGTCCATTGCTCCGACCATTTTGCGGTGTTGGTGAGGATGAAGGTTAGGGTTAAGTGGGAGTATAGTAGGAGGGATGAAGGGGTGAGGAATAAGAGGGTGGTGGCTAGTGGGAAATTAGATGTAGAAGAGTATAGGGAGGAATATAAGAGGAGGGTGGGTGAGGCGCTGGGGGATGTAAGGATGGGGATAGGGGAGGGAGTGGGAGTGAATGCGGTGTATGAAATGTTTAAGATGAGAGTATTAAGGACAGCAGCAGAGGTAGTAGGATATAAGTCACAGAAGAGGGGCAAGAAAGGGAGTGCTTGGTGGACAGAAGAAGTGAAAGATGCTGTAGAGGATAAGAGGAAGGCATATCGGAGAACACTACAGAGGAATGTGCCGGAAGAAGTGAGAGAGAGATGGAAAAGAGAATATAATGTGTGTAAGAGACAAGTGAAAATGATGGTGAGTGAGAGTAAAAGGAGAGTGGATGAGGAGTTTGGTATGAAGCTGAGTGAAAAGTTTAAAGAGAACAAGAAATTATTCTGGAAGGAGGTTAAAAGAGAAAGAGGAGAAGGAAAGTCTGGTAGTGTGAGAATGAAGAGAGAGGATGGAGTTACTGTGAGTAGAAGTGAGGAAGTGAAAGAAGTGTGGAAGAGGCATTTTGATGGTCTGATGAATGGGGGGACGGGAGGGGAGGCGGTGGTGACATGCATGGGGATGGAGGCAGGTGGTAGACGACAGGGTGTACAGGGAGATTTAGGAAGGGAAGAGGTTAGGAAAGCAATAGGAAAGTTGAAGATGGGAAAGGCACCAGGGGTGGATGGGATAACTGCTGAAATGTTAAAGTGTGGGGGGGAGGTAGTGGTGGAGTGGATGTTGCTTATATGTACATTGGCCTGGAGGCAGGGAGAGGTGCCAGAGGATTGGAGGAGAGCCATAATTGTACCTTTGTATAAGGGGAAGGGAAGTAAGGATGAGTGTGGTAGCTATAGGGGAATAAGCCTTCTTAGTGTACCGGGGAAGGTTTACGGGAAGGTTCTGACTGCGAGACTGATGGAAGTAACAGGGAATAAAGTTAGTGAGGAGCAGGGAGGGTTCAGAAAGGGTAGAGGATGTGTGGACCAAATATTTGCATTAAAATCAATAGTGGAGAAGTATATTGGGAAGGGTAAGAAGTTGTATGCTGCCTTCATGGACTTGGAGAAGGCATATGATAGAGTTGATAGGAAAGCTATGACAGAGGTGTTGAGAATTTATGGAGTTGGGGGGCCTTTACTGAAAGGCATTGAGGCTTTTTATGCAGATGCAAAAGCATGTGTACGGGTAGAGGGTGATCTAAGTGAGAGTTTTAATATTAGTGTAGGGCTGAGACAGGGGTGTGTTATGTCACCATGGCTGTTCAATATATATATGGATGGTTGTATGAGAGAGGTGAAAGCCAAAGTGAATGGTCTGGGGGTGAAGTTGAGGTTGAATGAAGCAAATTGGTCCCTGGTGGCAAGTTTGTTTGCGGATGACACTGTGCTGATGGCTGAGAATGAAAGGAATTTACAGAGAGTGGTGGACGAATTTCAGTCTGTGTGTAAACGAAGGAAATTGAAGGTGAATGTGGGTAAAAGTAAAGTGATGGTATTTGAAAGAGCAGAAACTGAAGTGATTGACTTTGCTACACCTTACAGAGTGGCTGTACCAACTGGGACGAAGTGTGAGATAACTCTGAGGGGTGAGAGGATGGAGGAAGTGAAGGAGTTTAAGTACCTGGGTACAGTTATGTGTAAACATGGAAGTATGGAAGGAGAAATTAGGGAGAGAGCAGTGAAGGGTAGACAGGTCATAGGATCACTGGGGAGGATTATGAAGGGTAGAAGTGTGAGTATGGAAGTGAAAAGGGGACTACGAAATAGTATAATCCTGCCAACACTGACATATGCGTCGGAGACATGGACATGGAATAGGGCGCATCAGTCTAGAATAGGTGCTGTGGAAATGAGTTACTTGAGAGGAGCATGTGGACTTACTAGATGGGATGGAGAAAGTAATGAGAGTGTATATGAGAGATGTGGTATGAGTGAGAAGGCAATTGGTATTGAGTGTGGAGTGGTTGAGAGAGTGAAACGTAATACATTGAGATGGTATGGACATGTGGAGAGAATGCAAGGCGAGGAATTTGTAAAGAAGGTGTATGGAAGTGAAGTTGTAGGACCTGGTGTGAGAGGCAGACCTCCGGTTAGATGGCAGAACAGAGTGGAAGAGTATGTAAAGGAGAGAAACATGAGGGGCAGAGGAGGGCTTGAACAAGTAAGGAGGGAGTGTTGGAACAGGGAGAACTGGAGACACTTCTGCCGTGGCCACCCCCTTGGGGGGAGTTCCCGGAGGGAACGAGGCGTCGGAGCTATAGATAGATAGATAGGTCAGGTTACAAGTTTTTTCCTCACAATAGAACACCCAAAAGTATTCATGAAAAATTAGGCAAGTCCAGGTGAAATTGTTCGTTAGAAATACCATTTTGTTTGTAGGCCTATTCTGTACCTGTAGTTGTTTTTAATACAAGAATTATGTTTCAGATTATTGTGGCACTGGTGGTAATTTCTTGGGTGTACACCATAATAGCTGGAGTGACTATTGCTCACAGGCAATTGGAGGGAACTCAAAAGTAGGGAAGTTTCCTCCGCACATAATGGGCAAAGGAAAGGACAAAAATCTAGGTAAAGTACAGTACCACAGAACACTTTGATATCTTCTAGTATTTTAATATCCTCTATCATCCTGTAAATTTGGCATCTATAAGTGGTCAAACTTTGGGCAAGATTGCCAAATTCCAACAAAAATGAAACTGACTGTAAATTAATTTATGGAGCTATATTGAATTGTTTTATTGTCATGTAGGACCTACTGTACTATGAATGTGAGACCAAACCTGTCAGTATTCTAAAATATTGTTCCCTCATGGGAAGTCTTCAACATTGGATGACCATGGCAGAAGAGCCACTTTGTCATTTTATCCTATCACATCTCCCTTGTCATCTTACATAACATAATATTGATATGTAGATCTTTAATCCCCATTACCAGCATGGACACAAATAATGTAAATTGCAGAGGAAGAAAAAGGCTAGGTTTTAAAATTTCTTGACATTTCACCAGGTAGTCCCAAAAGGAGTGTAGATAGTCCTAAATCCCCCAAGATGAGGGGCAGTGGTGATGCATCCTCCTCCTCTTCCTCTTCACCGGCCTACAGGAGAGAACAGCTTCTGCGGAGCTCACCTCTACCCCCAATAACTGTAACCCCTTACCCTTTATCCACATCAACTGAAATGGCCATGGCAATGAGCTCAGAGGCACAGGCACTTCAGGTAAGACAAAGGAACTTTTGGCTTGGATGATATCTTCAAGTGAGAAATATATTTTCATACATTTAGCTACAGGATATAATTGAATGATTTTGGAGTAGGACAGTTAAGTACTTTGGATTTTGTAGCCCATTTGGATGGGCCTTATATATAATGGGATTTATATGTAAAAAGAATTACTTGAGTCAAGAATGAGATTATTACTGCCTTTATTGACAGCTCCATCGACATGTTATGATATGTAATGTGAAAAGATTTTGGTTTTGGGAACAGATACAGTAAGGGAAATATTGAACATGGGCTGGTGATTATGGGAAGCAGTGTTTGGTTATTTCATCTTTGAATTCTGTGAAAAGAAGAATTGGGGATGAAATAAGAAAAGGATATGATAAGGATGGCAGGAGACTGGAATAAAATAAGAGGGAAGGAAGACTAAGAAGAGGTAGAATGAGTGATTGCATGATCAAAGAGAAATAAGGTAACAATAATGTCAATTTCAACCTAACTAAGGATTGTAAGACCCTGAGGCTGGGAGTGTGTGTTGTTGTGGCCAAATCGCCTATGCCTTATATGTTGGGATATGGCACATGGGATATGCTTTATGATGCACATAACCTCCTGCCTTGATTCAAGAAAATTGCACTACCAGAGATTCTATCATGCATGATTGACTGTTTTAAGAAACAGATTTTTCTTTTAATTTTTAATGTTACTATCCAGATATTCCCTTACAGGAGCGAGTGAAGGTATTGTCAGAAATAGTGCATGAACTCCAGAGATCTCGAGATGAGAATATACCTCACATGAATGCCATCAACCAGCTGTCTGACAAGATTGTCAGTGAAGAGAAACTTGCTGTGTCCAACAGGGTGGGTAGTGGTGAACTTTTATTGCAATGTTTTGCAGTATACAGTTAGGCTGTGAGGGAACAATGAGGCATTTTTTTATGAAGTACAGTATATACTGGTACCTGGTATGCATCTTTAAACTTACGTATATTATCAAGATTAATATATGGCCTCGTTTAACATTACTCCAGCTAATAACTGACAATATTTTGCTATTTTAACTGGCGATTCAAAGAGGCAAGAAATGCACTTCAGTATGGTAATAAATGATGCACCAAAAGTACTACTGTGTATGGGTACTGTTTTATATATTTTCATCCCAGGAAATGACCATTTCTCTTTTTTTGTAGATAGTATACATTATACAGTATAGTAGTTTCAATTTTTGTATAGTAATGTCCACATATTGAATACATGAAATAAGCATTGCAATTAAAGTTGATATTCCTGTTGTGCAGAATAAACTTAAGGGGATGTACGAAAAGTGTAGTGTGGACACTGAGCGAGAGGTGACCCTTATGAAAAAGGCTCTCAACACTGTCTACCAGATACGCAATATACGTCATGATTTACGAATACAGGTACTGTTTTGATGTTTTTGTAGTAAATGAAAAGTGTATCTTTTACAGTGGTTATTACATATTTGAAGTACAGTATACAGACATTTAACCAGTAATTTTATGAATGAATAAATTAACAGAAAAATTTAATTTTGGGGGTGAAAGAATAATGAACAGCTTTTACCAGTATCCGTGCCCTTATCAAGTGGTTTGCTAACCTTGACAGTGTAATTGCATGGCAGCAAATATACAGATAATCCTCCTTGTGAATTCTCAATCCAAACAGGAATTAAAAGAACTCTAAAAGGACAATGACTCAGATTTTATGATACTGTATGTATTCTATTTTGATTTTTCCTTAATGTAATTATCTTTCTTCCCTTTACCTATGAAATTATCAATTCTGTTCAGGCCAAGAACTCTGGGAACAAGGAGACCATCCGACGTGGTGCATTGATGAAAATGCTGCTGAACTGTGCCCAAACTCTGCCTCTATGGATAGGCACTTCTGGAGAGAAGCCTCCTCCTCTGTGTGGAGCTGTGCCACCAGAACAGAACTATGTAGCCAAAGTAAGAATGTATTGGTATAGCAGACTTTCTGCAAACTGAAGATCTTTTGTAGTAAATTACTGATCCAAGGTTTTTGTGCATGATTTAATTAAAATTACTATACAGTATCTTATGCATATTTTTACCTCTCCTCTGCTACTTAAGTGTTCTGTCCCAGGGTTGCCATTGTCACTCTAAGCAATTGTCACATCATTTTTACACAACATTCTCAGTGCCAGGTACTTTATAAAATATCCAAAATACTGTATGTTCAGCCTTGGTTTATATAATCTGTAATATTCCCTAGGTGAATGATATGGTAGCCTGTCTTGTACGGGGTAGTGAAGGGGAGGACAACTGGATTTTGGCTGAGGTCGTCAACTACAATGCTGCCACCAATAAGTATGAGGTTGATGACATAGATGAAGAACAGAAAGAACGACACACCCTCAGCCGACGTCGGGTCTACCCTCTCCCACTCATGAGGGCAAATCCAGAGCTTAATCCCGAGGCTCTCTACTCTAAAGGATCCATTGGTTAGTTTATTATTACTGAATTGCTCTTTGTTGGCTTTCTTTCTACACTTGGAATATGAATAACAAGCACTTGGTAATGGCAGATCAGAATAAGTAAGAGATATTTTGGCTAATTTGTAGTCAAGGTATTAACTTTCTTAATTATTATGTTTTAATCTGTGATATTGATGTGAAAATGTTTATTAATTCTCACTGCAGTGGTGTTTTTCTGCAGTTTAATTAGTATGGGAATACAGTTAATTAATTTTGTTATTTCTTGCCAACAGTGATGGCTCTGTACCCTCAGACCACTTGCTTCTACAAGGCAGTAATCAACAGACTACCAACTCTCGCTACAGAGGAATATGAGGTTCTCTTTGAAGATCCAACTTATGCTGATGGGTTTTCTCCACCTCTCATGGTTGCCCAACGCTACGTCATCCAAATCAAAGAAGGGGGAAAGAAGAAATGAGAATGCGACATTAGTTAGTATTTTTATGCTATTAACAACTCATACAGTGTTATGCATATAGGGAAAACAAATCAGTATTACTTATCACAATAGGTTGGTGAAAATTCGGAAAAAAGGTTTAGACGAAAAAGAAAAAATAGAGAAAAGAAGAATAATGCTTGGAGTCAACTGGCAATATCAAAGAAACAAGCATGGAAGACATGGAGTCGGAACTTGATCACAGTACAAGGAGGGCAGAAACTGTTCAGAGTTGCTAATTGGATGAGAAAGAGAAAAAGGGTTTGCAAGGAGTGAAGTTTATTAAGGATGGGAGGATGATTTTAGATTGGATTAAGCAATGAAGAGGAGTGAATTGAAGCTGACTGAATGTGGCCAGTTCAAAGATGATAGTTTTGGTTACGGATATAGTGGAAAATAGGAAAATATATAAGTGGGAAACTTCCCATATGGTAGAGGTGTGGGAGTTTGCTCTTCTTTGCACAGAATATACCAAGTGGTGCCTTAAAGGACATTCTGAACTAAGGACCTAAAGATATAAGACCCCCTTACATAACGAGAGACCAGTCAGGGGAAGTGAGAATACAAAGGACATTCAAACAGCAGCAGACTTATTAATTCCTACAAGGTTATTAAATTATGTTTATAGTATTGACTAGTCAAATAGGGCCTCTCCCTTCTGCTGAAGCTGGCCAGAAAAGAAAAGATACCTTGTTGTGTGGAAAAACCCACATGGAATTTATATAGGACAGCTGGGAAGGAATATAAAAATGTACTGTATTGTACGATCAGATTAGAGGAAAACTGCTGTCTGCTTACATTGTGTAAAATAAGCAAGACTGAGATGAAATTTAATGTACTGTACTGTATTTAAAAACTAGACACGCATCCACCTCCCTCTACAGCTTCCTTTCTCTCCCATCAGCAGCACCATATGTCATCCACAGAGATCATTTTACTCTGTTGAACTTCATCTTTGTACCCAGGCCTTCTACTCTCACCATCATTTCCCTCATTCATCCATCCAATAAACATTATACAGCTTCAGTGACATCACACACGCCTGCCTAAGCCCCACACGCTGAGATATAGATCACCCTATACCAAAACACATGCCCTTAATTGCCCCTGTAAATAAATGATATGAATCCCCTCCAATAAACCCCCAACAATAGAATCTCTCCTGAAAACTTTAGTATCTCATTTCATATATTTAGGGAATTCAGTCTTCAGTGTTTGTGTGTGTTTATGATGCTAATCTAGTTTCTTCTCTTTTTATGAGGTTTGTGAGCTGGTTTATATTAATTTACTATGTACCCTAAGGTAATGTACACAGTTCTTGAAAAGTACCATATAATTAAAATAATTATATTTAAAGTAATGACATGTTGTTTAACTACAATTCATGACTGTGGAAAGAAGTATGTAAATGTAGATAATTTACATCAAAACTGAGTTATGACAAGAACAGATGAGGTAATAAAGAAAAGTATAGTACTGTATTGTTGCCGGGGGTGATGTGGGCTATTGAAAGACTACTTTAGGAGTTTTGGTATATCTCTTCGCCCCCAGAGGTTAGAGCTGTCCTTTCATTCTGTTTCTTTTGTGCTTTCTGCCCCACCTCTCTATTACTTTCTCCTTTATCCTAATCTTTCATTGAATTCTTAAGGTCCACAGTAAACAATTTAAGCTATCTTAAGCAGATTTAGATTTTGGCGATATGGCAACATTGGTTTAAAATCCAACTACAGTGCGCTAATTTTCTAGCAGTCTTGTAGATAATTATAGTATAAGTGATCTCTACTTGCTGGATTAAAAATTAAACAAAATAATTTAATTCCATATGATATAATAATGAAATACTGATACGTTATAAAATGTACAGTCACTGATTATTTAGAAAGTATCGCTCGCTAATTTATACTTGAGCAACTTGCTTAATGGCAGTGTTGTCAAACGTACGATAATGATCGTACATGCCTAATAAATTTGCCACTATAATATCGGATGATAGACTAATATTTCTTTCTATAGTCCTTGGGTACTATTATAGATCCGGATAACTCTCCAGGCAGTTTGGCTACAGTGGTTGGTATGACTGGTGCATGAGGAAAAATAAGAATTGTGCAGAGTCTGCTGACCTTCCTATTTGAAAAGAATTTAACATGAATTACACACACAATATGAGAAGGTGTTCAGAAAAAAAGTCAAGATAGTAAATGGGGTGTTTCTCTCTCAGCTTGTTGGCACCCGTGTATCATTCGGATGAAACTAAGTATTACAAGAAGTTATCAGAAAATACTCTAAGGTACTAATTAGATCAGTTCAGTTCAGTAGCAATTCGAACGACAATATTGAAGAATGAGTACGATAATTGACAAGTGAAGGTGAGAGTTGGTCTGTGTTACCAAGTACAATATGGGGAATTATTTCTAGATATGGAAAATTAGAGGTATCAATAAGGATTTTATATAGAGATTGTTCAAGAGTATATGGGAAATTTCTACTAGACGAAATATCAAGTAAAAAAGAGATATTCTGATGTTGAAGTTGAGGTAAAAAAGGGAAATTATTCTGATGTTGAAGTTGAGGTAAAAAAGGGAAATTATTCTGATGAAGTTGAAGTAAAAAAGGGAAATTCTGATGTTGAAGTTGAGGTAAAAAAGGGAAATTATTCTGATGTTGAAGCTCAGGTAAAAAGAGGGAAATTCTGATGTTGAAGTTGAGGGAAAAAAGGAAAATTCTGAAGTTAATGTTGAAGTAATAAAAGGGAAATTCTGATATTGAAGCTCAGGTAAAAAAAAGGGAAATTCTGATGTTGAAGCTCAGGTAAAAAAAGGGAAATTCTGATGTTGTTGAAGTTGTGGTAAAGAAAGGGAAATTATTCCGATGTTGAAGCACAGGTAAAAAAAGGGAAATTCTGATGTTGAAGTTGAGGAAAAAAAGGGAAATTCTGAAGTTAATGTTGAAGTAAAAAAAAGGGAAATTCTGATATTGAAGCTGAGGAAAAAAAAAGGAAATTCTGATATTGAAGTTGAGGTAAAAAAAGGGAAATTTTGATATTGAAGTTGAGGGAAAAAAAGGGAAATTCTAGCTGATGTTGAAGCTCAAGTAAAAAAAATGAAATTATTCTGAAGTTAAAATTGAGGAAAAAAACTAAAAATTCTGATATTGTTGAAGTTGAGGCAAAAAAGGGAAATTCTGATGTTGAAGCCCAGGTAAAAAAAAGGGAAATTCTGAAGTTAAAGTTGAGGAAAAAAAGGAAAATTATTCTGATGTTGAAGTTGAGGTAAAAAAAGGGAAAAGTTGAGGGAAAAAAAGAGAAATTCTGATGTTGTTGAAGTTAAGGAAATTTCGCCATTGATGCCAAGTGGGTCTGGCAACACTGAGTGAGGGTCGGTTGGGTACGGAGGTTTAAATCGCCGACAACATTACTCCATCACCCACGTCTCACCTTTTCACCAATTTTGGAGTCTTTTATTGGCTTGGGAGGTTGGTGCTTATTACAATTGTATTTCTCTGTGTATGTGAGTGATTAAACAGTACTAATAATGAAGATAATGAGAGTTAAAATGGAGAAATCATGGAGAAAACAGGTGTTGGTTGATATGTTTGTCAGGTAATGGCCGGATATATAGTTATAATTTCCTCATTATTCACCTATTGCTTATTACCTAACGTTATATATTTCTCTCTATATGTGAGTAATTAAACAGTACTAATAATGAGGATAATGAGAGTTAAAATGGAGAAATCATGGAGAAAACAGGTGTTGGTTGATATGTTTGTCAGGTAATGGCCGGATATATAGTTGTAATTTACTCATTATTCACCTATTTCTTATTACATATATATTTCTCTCTATATTTGAGTAATTAAACAGTACTAATAATGAGGATAATAAGAGTTAAAATGGAGAAAACAGGTGGTGGTTGAATTATTGTTTGTCAGGTAATGGCCATAGTTTAGTTATAATTTCCTCATCATTCGCTTATTGCTTATTACATATGTATTTCTCTCTATATGTGAGTAATTAAACAGTACTAATAATGAAGATAATATGAATAAAAATGGAGAAAATAGGTGTTGGTTTTGTTATATTTTCCTTGAAGTTAGTTTAGTCAGCCGGTTCAAAACATTTAATTAAATATGGAAGGAGTTTGTTTGTTTAAGGGGGTGCGGGAATAGGGGGACAGGCTTGGGGGAGATTTAGGGAGGTGCAGGGGGTGTGGGAGTAGGGGGACAGACTTGGGGGGTGGGTGGGTTAGGGGGATGCGGGAATAGGGGACAGGCTTTCTACCCACCCCATGCCTGTCCCCCTATTCCTGCACCCCCCAAACCCCCCCCCCCCAGCCTGTCCCCCTATTCCTGCACCTCCCAAACCCCCCCAAGCCTGTCCCCCTATTCCTGAACCCCCCTAAGCCTGTCCCCCTATTCCTGCACCCCCCAATACCCCCCCAAGCCTGTCCCCCTGTTCCTGCACCCCCTAAAACCCCCCCTACCCAAGCCTGTCCCCTACTCCCGCACCTCCTTAATGGCATGGTCAGGTGAAATTAGAAGCCTCCAATTTTCATACACAATCACAGGGTCCTTTATAGAAGAATCTGATATTGGTAAAGTTAGCATGAGATTATGGTGTAAAGTGTATAATTATATAGCTGTGTGTATGAAATCATGGTATAAAGTGTATATATATATAATTTAACTGTATGAAATCATGGTATAAAGTGTATATATATATAATTTAACTGTGTATGAAATCATGGTATAAAGTGTATCTATATATAATTTAACTGTGTATGAAATCATGGTATAAAGTGTATATATATATATAATTTAACTGTGTATGAAATCATGGTATAAAGTGTATATATATAATTTAACTATGAAATCATGGTAT
Source organism: Petrolisthes cinctipes (assembly GCA_033782935.1). Lineage (NCBI taxonomy): Eukaryota > Metazoa > Arthropoda > Malacostraca > Decapoda > Porcellanidae > Petrolisthes > Petrolisthes cinctipes. The sequence goes on along the minus strand of JAWQEG010004597.1, from coordinate 100,212 downwards.
AAAGTGTATATATATAATTTAACTGTGTGTATGAAATCATGGTATAAAGTGTATATATATAATTTAACTGTATGAGACATGAGTTACCATTATGTATCTATATATATGTTTTAAATATTTCAACATTAATTTTATGATCTTTTTATTTGCAGGAAGTGTGTTTGACTGGAAAATTGTTTGAGTTTGAGTTGTGGTTGTTTGCAGCTCGGTACCGTATCCGCTCCTGACAATGGAGAAAGGGAAGGAAAATGTGCTATTTCAGTCATCTCTGTCAAATCCTCCCAAGGTTCCCATCACCACCAAGACTTATGAAAGAAATGTTTCTGGTGAGTTAGTGACTACATCATCTACATGTACAATATTAGTTTTTGTTGCTAAAACCGATGATACTGTGCACAGTATATAGTAGTAGGTTTATAGTCATTAATTTAAAATTATTCAAGCCCACTAATATGGTTCAGTAAACCTAATTTGTAAAGAGTACAAAAACCACATATAAATCGGACAATAATTTTCCTTGAACTTCCTGAAACTCCCACACAGCAGATGGCACCCTTAATATATTGCCTATGTAAATGGCAAATCCTGTTATGTGTAGTATACTGTATTCCAGAAGATAATTGTGCAGTAATTGTAAGTTACAGATAGTATTTAAAATGTATCCAATATTTTCTTTCAGAACTCAAAAGTCAAACTCCAGTTCTTAATATAAAGGAGCATAAAAATCTTAACCTTAAATTATCTGCTGCACCCTCCACCCATGCATCACTGCCTCGTAAACCATTGGCTGATACCAACCACCACAGGAAAGAGGCAGATGCAGTTTCTGCTACAGGTATTAATAGTCAAAATGCTGATTCCTCTAACCTATGATATAAAGCAGATCCATTATTAGCGTTTATGTTTAAAAAAAAAAAAGTGTTGAGGCTGTCTGTTTTCTGGCATAGTTTGAAGGAATCAGTACAGTACTTCTCACTAATAGGGATTACTCCCATATGCAATGTTAAAGTTGAAATCATAAAGAAGAGTCATGATTATGATATTATTTTGTGACATTTATTATTTCTTTTAATTGTTCATGTACTGTATAGAGAATGCATTTTCATATTTCATATATTTTGATTGAATTCTGCTGAAGTTCTGATCAGACAACGATTGCTTGTCAAGAAGGTGACAACATAATCCAGTAAAGTCTCGGGGGGGGGGGGGGAGTTTATTTAAGAGGCAAGACAATGAACAGAAAAATTGCTGTGCAGTACTGTGCTTTGCGCAGTGGCAATATCGTAACCAATGAGGTCGAGGATTGCTACTGTGCTTAACTGCTATCAGTATTGGGAAAAGCAAGAACCTCGGTGACCTACCCCTCCCCAGGAAGGGTAGGTAAGCCTTGCCCCGCCTCCAAGCGGTGACCTCGGGGGTACACCTCCTTTTTTTATCTTGTTTTTATCCATTTAGGAGGTGGAGCCAAAGGGGAAGGCGGTGTGGGGGTGAGACTTAGCTTCCCCCACATATAGGTTTTAAGGTTTTTATTGTATTTTTATTGTATTTTTTTTAGTGTTTTAAGATTTTTAAATTCTTTGATTGTGTGTTTTTATATTTTGTAATTTCTTTTAAATTTATGACCGTGTTTTTTAGCTTTTGACAATGCCGACGGCCCGTGTCCCTCCGGGAATGAGCACTGCATTGGCCTTGCCAGCCATCAGTGGCCCCCCAATGGGGGAGTGGACAGCTATGGCTACTGGCGGGGGAGGGTCTCCGGGTTGCCCTGTAGAGGGAGTGGGGAAGAGCGATTGTATGAGAGTTGTAACTGTGAATGTGAATGGAATGACGGATGGGACCAAGAGGCGAGAGATTGTAGAATGCTTCAAGAAAGGAAGAGTGGATGTGATGGGAGTGACGGAGACACACGTGAAAGGATGTGGAGTGGTTGAGTGTCAGGAAGGAAGGGAGAGTGGACTGTGGGAGGGAATGGAGGGAGGAGTAGTATGGACGGGTATGAATGAAAAGAGTAAAGGAAGAGGGAAGGAAGGGTGTGCGCTGTTGGTGTCTCCGTGGGTGTGGAAGGGAGTGGATGGACATGGGTGGAATGGATCGAGGATTGTATGGATGACTGGAAAGATTGGCTTGGTGAAGTATGCTTGGGTGTGTGCTTATGCACCAGTGAATGAAAAGAGTAAGACAGGGAGAGAGAAGATGAGAGTGTTTTGGGAGGAATTGAATACATGTCTGAGAGGAATTGATAATGGAAGGAGAGTAGTAATGATGGGAGATATGAATGGAAAGGTGGGAGGTGAGGAAGTGGGGAATATTGTGGGTAAATGGGGTGTAGAAGGAACAAATGAGAATGGTGAATATCTAGTGGATGTCTGTGCTGAGAGGGGGTTGTTCTTGGCGAACACCTTCTTTCAGCACAAGATGATCCACAGGTATACGTGGAAGAGAAGGGATGAGAGAGGAGAGCAAAAGAGTTTGATTGACTATGTGGCAGTGGATGAAAGGTTGAGGAAGGATGTGTATGACGCAAAAGTGGTGAGAGGAATGGTCCATTGCTCCGACCATTTTGCGGTGTTGGTGAGGATGAAGGTTAGGGTTAAGTGGGAGTATAGTAGGAGGGATGAAGGGGTGAGGAATAAGAGGGAGGTGGCTAGTGGGAAATTAGATGTAGAAGAGTATAGGGAGGAATATAAGAGGAGGGTGGGTGAGGTGCTGGGAGATGTAAGGATGGGGATAGGGGAGGGAGTGGGAGTGAATGCGGTGTATGAAATGTTTAAGATGAGAGTATTAAGGACAGCAGCAGAGGTAGTAGGATATAAGTCACAGAAGAGGGGCAAGAAAGGGAGTGCTTGGTGGACAGAAGAAGTGAAAGATGCTGTAGAGGATAAGAGGAAGGCATATAGGAGAACACTACAGAGGAATGTGCCGGAAGAAGTGAGAGAGAGATGGAAAAGAGAATATAATGTGTGTAAGAGACAAGTGAAAAGGATGGTGAGTGAGAGTAAAAGGAGAGTGGATGAGGAGTTTGGTATGAAGCTGAGTGAAAAGTTTAAAGAGAACAAGAAATTATTCTGGAAGGAGGTGAAAAGAGAAAGAGGAGAAGGAAAGTCTGGTAGTGTGAGAATGAAGAGAGAGGATGGAGTTACTGTGAGTAGAAGTGAGGAAGTGAAAGAAGTGTGGAAGAGGCATTTTGATCGGTTGATGAATGGGGGGACGGGAGGGGAGGCGGTGGTGACATGCATGGGGATGGAGGCAGGTGGTAGACGACAGGATGTACAGGGAGAATTAGGAAGGGAAGAGGTTAGGAAAGCAATAGGAAAGTTGAAGATGGGAAAGGCACCGGGGGTGGATGGGATAACTGCTGAAATGTTAAAGTGTGGGGGGGAGGAAGTGGTGGAGTGGATGTTGCTTATATGTACATTGGCGTGGAGGCAGGGAGAGGTGCCAGAGGATTGGAGGAGAGCCATAATTGTACCTTTGTACAAGGGGAAGGGGAGTAAGGATGAGTGTGGTAGCTATAGGGGAATAAGTCTTCTTAGTGTACCGGGGAAGGTTTACGGGAAGGTTCTTACTGAAAGACTGGTTGAAGTAACAGGGAATAAAGTTAGTGAGGAGCAGGGAGGGTTCAGAAAGGGTAGAGGATGTGTGGACCAAATATTTGCATTAAAATCAATAGTTGAGAAATATATTGGGAAGGGTAAGAAGTTGTATGCTGCCTTCATGGATTTGGAGAAGGCATACGATAGAGTTGATAGGAAAGCTATGACAGAGGTGTTGAGAATTTATGGTGTTGGGGGGCCTTTGCTGAAAGGTATTGAGGCTTTTTATGCAGATGCAAAAGCATGTGTACGGGTAGAGGGTGATCTAAGTGAGAGTTTTAATATTAGTGTAGGGCTGAGACAGGGGTGTGTTATGTCACCATGGTTGTTCAATATATATATGGATGGTTGTATGAGAGAGGTGAAAGCCAAAGTGAATGGTCTGGGGGTGAAGTTGAGGCTGAATGAAGCAAATTGGTCCCTGGTGGCAAGTTTGTTTGCGGATGACACTGTGCTGATGGCTGAGAATGAAAGGAATTTACAGAGAGTGGTGGATGAATTTCAGTCTGTGTGTAAACGAAGGAAATTGAAGGTGAATGTAGATAAAAGTAAAGTGATGGTATTTGAAAGAGCAGAAACTGAAGTGATTGACTTTGCTACACCTTACAGAGTGGCTGTACCAACTGGGACGAAGTGTGAGATAACTCTGAGGGGCGAGAGGATGGAGGAAGTGAAGGAGTTTAAGTACCTGGGTACAGTTATGTGTAAACATGGAAGTATGGAAGGAGAAATTAGGGAGAGAGCAGTGAAGGGTAGGCAGGTCATAGGATCACTGGGGAGGATTATGAAAGGTAGAAGTGTGAGTATGGAAGTGAAAAGGGGACTACGAAATAGTATAATCCTGCCAACACTGACATATGCGTCGGAGACATGGACATGGAGTAGGGCGCATCAGTCTAGAATAGGTGCTGTGGAAATGAGTTACTTGAGAGGAGCATGTGGACTTACTAGATGGGATGGAGAAAGTAATGAGAGTGTGTATGAGAGATGTGGTATGAGTGAGAAGGCAATTGGTATTGAGTGTGGAGTGGTTGAGAGAGTGAAGCGTGATACATTGAGATGGTTTGGACATGTGGAGAGAATGCAAGGCGAGGAATTTGTAAGGAAGGTGTATGGAAGTGAAGTTGTGGGACCTGGTGTGAGAGGCAGACCTCCGGTCAGATGGCAGAACAGAGTGGAAGAGTATGTAAAGGAGAGAAACATGAGGGGTAGAGTAGGGATGGACCAAGTAAGGAGGGAGTGTTGGAACAGGGAGAACTGGAGACACTTCTGCCGTGGCCACCCCCTTGGGGGGAGTTCCCGGAGGGAGCGAGGCGTCGGAGCTATAGATAGATAGATAGATACTGTGGGAAAGAAATGGTCAAGAAATCTAACAGTGTTCACCCCTTGACATACACCAGACCAAGATTCCTGACGTCAGCTCCATGTGGGGAGACCTTGCTTAGTGAGGTGGCTGTCATGGCCAATTACATGATGGGTTGATTTATTTATGGGTGGATGGATGGCAATTTTGTACATTAATTTATAAAATAATATTTACTTTTTATTATGTTGTGTTCACCATTTTTCTAGTAACCAAAACCACACAAGGATGGATGATGTCGAGAGTAAAGCTAGTGGGGACAAGAGGTATGACAAATACCCTTCCATTACATAAACCTCCTGGTGACTGCACTAAAACTACCAATATGTCCAGAGGGAAAGTTATTACTGGCCAAAAAGGTAATGTAACTTTATTGTAAATTTTTATTTTTCTTATTAAATGTTTTACTGTATGATGATACACTATTGTAGAGCACCTTAATACTATAATGTCCAATTCCTTTTGTTAGTTGCTGTCTGTCCATTGTAAAATTAGTCTCCCCCCAAACCCACTTCTTTGGTCCAATTCCGAAAACTGTTTAGCATGAACTTGGCCCAGTGACTGCCTTGGTATGTGGCCAAAACAGCGGGGGAAACTGTCACTACCACCTCTCAGTCTTATTATTATTATTATTATTATTATTAATAATAATATTATTATTTTTTTTTTTTCTGACCCTCCCCAAGAAATGTGCATCTTATTTTTAATTTATATATTTTTTCACTAAAGCCATCATCATGATGGCTCTCATGTTTTCTTAATAACTTGCTTGTACCAGGTAAGATCAGTTCTTGACATTTTTACACTAGATAAACAAGCCACTCCACAACCCAAACCTGATACTCAAGTTCGTGGAGCAATGTCAAGTGGATACAGAATTACTCAATCATCTGGTGTTGCCAAAGTGCCAACACCTCTCACCTCCAACCCTTGGCAAGCAAAGACACAAACAAGGAGTGGGAAAACTGAAGGCTGTACAAGCTTAGGTGAGTTGACCTGCCTCCCACCTTTTAGTTATGAATCATCATCAATACCCCATTTCCCTATTTTCAAGGTGTATGGGTCTGCAGATCCAGGAGTAAAAAAAATGAATCCACACAGATTGAGGGACAGAAATACCCGTAAACTGAGTCACACTTAAGCCCTCAAAATTCTCAGGTCCCCCTCTTCCTCCAAGTCCCTTGATGTAGCCCCTCAAATTCACTGTCATAGACATTTTTCACCACTTTCTTAGTTTCCAATCTTCCCAGATGCCCATACATTCTCAGAACACTTTCCTCCACAGCATATTATTTGTGTATTTATATTTGGGTACTGTACCTACCGTATAACAATCATAGTCAGTCAATAATTTACCAACACTGACTTCACCCAAACACTGATAACTCCACCGGCTTTACAACCCTGCTAAAATTCAGATTGATTCCTGTATGTCAGAAAGATTATTTAGTTTTAACTTTAATTCATTAGAGTTCACATTTATATCCAGTGGCCCCTGTGCTTTTGGGGAGATGTTAACCACTTACCCTCGGGTGGCTGGCTTATGGGGAGTCCATACAAGCCCAAAATCAGTGTTGCCACCCGAGACAACCATGTTATTGGGCACACAATTTGAAATACTGCTTTGTCAAGAATTCTCGTCACCTGTGATCCTTCATAATTGTTGCTGGTGACGAGAATTCTCGTCACTCACAGTTTAAGGGTTAATACCCATCTCTACCTTATCTTTTGGTAGTACAGTATGTCATAATTGTACTTTGATTTTTAGGGTATGTGAAGGCAAAGACCAGAAGCCCACCTGTTATCTCCTCTGTGCAGAAGGGTTCAGCTTCAACTGGAGTTCCTCCGAGGAGGGTACCGGTATGTGAGGATAAGAAAATAACCAAGACAACATTAACTAGTCAACATCGGGAACAAAGCAATGCTAGAGTTATCACCCAGTCCTCAACCAAAGTTCACACTGTAACCAAGAAGCTTTCACCTGCAAGCAGTCTCACAGATGTAGACACTTCAAATCAAGTTCACTCCACCTCAAATCAAGGACACTCCAAAGCTCCTGAGACTGTTCAGCTCCACCCTGTAAAAGCCACTGCCAAGAATTGTGTTAATGATAGTCCTAAAGAGGTCAGAAAGTTCAGTAAAGATGCAGAAAAACCTCAAGTCACTGAAAATACCCAAAGTTCAGAAGCCAAGAAACCTGAGAATCTCTTAGTATCCTCCAAGTCAGCTGCATCAGTAAATATTCCAGAAAAGAGTGATCCAGTTTTAAAGTCGGATAATTCTGACCGGGAAAATGGCTCAGTTAAGGATAACAATGCATCGACAAAGGGTAATGGCCATTCACAGGAAACTTCTCACACGGATTCAAGCGTTCAGGTACAAGGCACATCAACAAAGAAGAGCACTGAACAATCACAAGAGAGTTTGGATAAGAATTCGAACCCTCAGTCACAGGCAACTTCAGTTAAGAATGAGAAATCAGACAAAGGAAAAACTAAAGAAGCTAGTTCTGGTGCAAGGTACTATATACTGTATTTTAAAGCATCCTGTATTGATGTTTATAATGGTATAAAAGTGAATCATGATATATTTACAAACAAATTGGCTGTTTTGATTAACTAACCACACCAGTGCTTTTTATATAAGTAATAATTACATTGCATAGCACCTGTTTGTATGCAGAATATGTATTTTTCCTTACAGTGGGCGATGCTGGACCCTTGACGACTTTGAAATTGGACGACCACTGGGCAAGGGCAAATTTGGTAATGTTTATCTTGCAAGGGAGAAAAAATCAAGGGTGATGTTAGCATTGAAGGTAAGAACACTCTCCTTTAATGGTATAATTATAGCTTTAGTATTGGAATATCCTCTTCAAAAACAGCTGGTAAAAAAAAAGCTTTGCAATCATACAACTATCAGAGTACATTACAGGGAAATGTCGTGAAACATTGTCTTGCAGTTAGCAATGCTAAAGTATTCACAATAGTCATGTGATATTTCCTGACAATATCTTTATATGACCTCCAGCCCCCCAGCTCTTGATTACATTTACTTGTGGCTGTTCACTCTTTAGTTTTTATGAACTGTTAATCACAATATGGTGAACAAAGAAGTTGGTAAAATTTCATCATTTATACACAATATCCATTTTTTCAAGGTGGGGCTCGATGTTGCTGCGACTAAATTATATAACTTCAGTAATTGCCTAGTGTAGGAGAAAATATTTTGACACTAATGATAAAAATGTGTATCACAGGTGATGTTCAAAAATGTCTTGGCAGCAAATGGTATTGAGCATCAAGTAAAAAGGGAAGCAGAAATTCACAGCCACCTCAGGTAAGTAAAGTTTATTGATTTTATACAGCACAGCAAGTTTTTATATGTTTGTTCACCTTATGCTGTACTTTCAGTCGTTGTTTTAAAAACATTATATTATTCATGAAAGGTTCTTTCTATCCATCATGATTCTACCCTATGACCTGTCTAACTCTGATCTCCCCTTCCATTCTCCTGTGTTTATATAATACTGTTCCCGATATTTCTATTTCTACCATGATCTCTCCTCCCAAGGCTATCTCATGCCTAGTCTCCATTGGCATGAAATTCATCCACTACACTCTACCATGTGATGGTGAGGTATTAGCACTGCTGTGAATATAAATACTGTATGTTCAAGTCCCTTAGTTAATTTGTACAGTAATTCTTTCATTGTGTAGGATAATGATAAATCCTGTGCAATTTCAGACACCGTCACATTCTTAGTATGTATGGATACTTTCACTGTGAAAAGCGAGTGTATCTCATCTTGGAGTTTGCAAGGTATGGAGAACTGTACAAGGTTCTTCATGCCCAGCCAGAAAAGCGCTTCTCTGAGTACCATGCAGCTAACTTCATTGGTCAGGTGAGGTTATACTCTTATCATGTATATAATACAGTGCTGTCCCTTTCAACTTTATTTCACCCCTTTTCTGTTCAATTCTTAAATGTAAGAGTTGACTGACATGTACAGTTAGTTGTGGTGCCAAAACCTGGGCATGACAGAAATAAAAAGCCAGGCATATGCTCTCTAATGATGATTATGATTATCAGTACTGTACTGTAATAATGAGTATATATATATAAATTCTTTTGTTCTACCGTGTTTGCAGCTGGTGAGTGCCTTAGAGTTCCTTCACTCGAAGAATGTTATTCACCGGGACATCAAGCCAGAGAACATTTTGGTGGCTAGTGGTGGCATCCTCAAAATGGCTGACTTTGGTTGGTCAGTACATGCACCAGATGAAAGGTAATCATAATACAAATATGTAAAGGTTGGAATAGGGTATAACAGTCTAGAATAGTATGGTACAGTGGAGATGAGCTACCTGAGAGGAGCATGTGGTCTGAAGATGTGTGATGGAGAAAGTAATGAAAATGTGTTAGAGCTAATGAATGTTGGTCCCAGCTATAGGCTGAGAGATAGATTGATTTTAGTACTTATTGCTCTATTTGTATTCTGTTAATACACTATTTTAATACTTATTGTTTATACACTAATTGTGTTCCATTTTTACTATATATAACAGGAGTTGCTTGGACTCCTTGTGTCTGGGAACTTCTCTATGATGAATCAAATCATCTGGCATTTGCCAGATTAATTAAATATGGACTCTCTATACTGATAGGATTAACTTAACCTTCCTTACTTTTGTCACCAGACGAACTACCCTGTGTGGTACACTGGACTATCTCCCCCCTGAGATGATTGAAGGCCGCCTCTATGATAAAAAAGTGGACATCTGGGCTCTGGGTGTCCTCTGCTATGAATTTGTTTGTGGTCAGCCGTCCTTCGAAGCCACAACCAAATCAGAAACCTTCAAGAGAATAGCTCATGTTGACATACGATTTCCATCCTTCCTCACTGATAATGTACAGAATCTTATTTGTAAGGTAAGTTGTTAGTAATGTGTGGTTGTTCGTCAAAAGTTTAAATACAGTAGTGTAGAGATTTAAGCAATTTGCCAGAAAATATTTGCTGTTCACCAGTAAAAAATGTGCACTCCTAGTTAAATGGCTCCTCCCACCAAGGCTGATTGAGAGGTTTGTTATAGGTGTACGAGCCTTGTAAAAGGGAGCTAAAGCTTCAAAGGTCTGAAAGAGGGAGTGAATGAGAGTGGGCTATATCACTAGGTGTTTTGTCCCTTTCTATGCTTTTTTTTTTTCATTTTTCCAATCTTGGCCTTGGAGCCCCCTACCCCTTGAAAAAGAGATATTTAGGGGTACTGTGATATTGATGATGATTGATATTAAGTCCTTTTTTTTTTTCCCCCTCACAGCTGCTAAAATACAACCCTCGTGAGAGATTGAGTTTGGAGGGCATTAAGGAACATCCCTGGATCATGAAGCACTACAATCCTGATGTTCCACCACCAAATCCTTGTGAAAAGTAACTTTGACAGTAATTTTAGTCAATAGGCTGTTGATAAGTGCCTTTTTGTCCTAAGAATTACACCCCAACTTGGTGCTTTCGTATGTTTTATGTCTTCATCCCAACTACATGATGAGCTCATTTTTTTCTTTTTTTCTCCTTTAAAATTTTATAGGTTTTAGTTAAAACAAAATTAGTAACTTTATTAGGTGTAATGCATCTAATTTGTGGGCTTAGTGAGGTATATGAATTTTATTTTGAGGATATGTGTAACCCCAAAATTAAACTCCTATTATCTCTTCACTGGCTTCCTTTTATATTCAGTCAATTCCTCCCTCTTTAGTTTGTTCCTGTCTCTTTCATTGCAGCTTCCATGTTTCCAGCTTTACTTGGGCCTGGACCCAGTTGGCTGTAGCTAAAATGTCTCTTTCTCTCAGACACCCCAATAATAATTAATTGCTAAAAATATATATACAAGTCAATAAATTGGGCAAGGAAAAGTTTGTATGTAAATAGATGTCTAATTTATATGAATGAAGTATAAGTGTAGCACTTGAAAAGTCCTTTATTTTACTTTATAACTGAAAGCATGGATGATAGGAGTAGCCGAGAAATATGGAAAGAAATGTAAAAAAAAATTATGGAATCATTTAAAATGCATTACTGTACTGTTTCTCTTCTCGTCTTGTCAGGAAACGTTTTTTGTATAGCATTGCGTTTCATGTTACCCAGACTTGGGGTACTTTAACACCATATATTATGATTACTGTACTACTATTTAGAGGTTTGTCCTAATTCTTCAATCATTGATCCTTTGGTGTGCTTTTGCTGGAAGTTCATGAATGGTACTGATGGGGAAATTGTTTAAATAGAAAGTCGGTTAGTCTAAATAAAACTGTCTTGTAAATCATATTGTAATTTGTGACTGTAATTCTATAAGATATTTTATGTACAGTAGTAATTATCTTGATACAATACTATACTGCAAATTGCTTTGATAGCTGTGCAGTGTGCACCGATTGTTGATTTGTATTTTTCTCGGATAAGGTGGTTGCTAATGTTTTTCTATAAGATAAGTATTATTTAAGAGCTTTCTGTTTAATCATTCTCCATGGGTATATTGTAATCTGCTTACATAGTTTTCCATGTAATCAAATATACAATGTGCTTGTAAGTTTTTTCATGAAAAATGAATCTAGTGCAGTAGCTACAGTATGTACTTCTCTGTATAATTAGAATACGTAGAGGGTGTCCCAGAAGGAGCAGGGTAATTCCTGGGTGGATAATAAGACAAAATTGGTGAGAAGGTATGTCCAATGCACACTGGATATTGTATTGCAGTAAAAACTTGACAATTCTGCATAATAAGGGCTTTAGTCTTGCAGAGTTATGTAAATGTTCCCCCCCTCCCTCCCAGATGTTGATGGTAAAAATTCAAAACATTCACGAATAAAAGCATGAAAACAACACTCACTGGTGAATCAAAGAAGCAGGCATGTAATCCAAGCAGTAGGGGGGCATGTGGTGGGATGTAGGTGGTTATGGAGACTCTTGCTTTTATACAAGTGAGAGACTGAAGACAGAATATGGTGGGGCATGCCAAGTCCAGTCTAATCCAATGAATACTGTTAAAACTAGTCAACATACAGGTATAGGTGATCTACCACTCACCCTTTTAAGATTTGAATGATTTTTTTAAATGAACATATTCTTTGCCTTGCAGAGTTATATCAAATTCCAAGTTATATAAAGCTGAGTAGTAAGGCTCTTACTCTATATTGAAACTAAATGGACCATGACCTTGCATTCTTTAATATTCTCAGTAGTAACTCTACATCCCATTGTAAAGTGGACAGGCCTTCATAGAACACTAGTCTTTTGATGCTCTCGGAAAACAATTGTCCCTTAGTACTGGAACATTCTGTATAATGTATAGATTAACTTACTTCTAGTACAGTAGTTTTAACATTGTGAATATTTGACTTGTGTGGGCTTGAAAAGGAGAGTGAATGTAATTATGACCTATTTTACCAGGTATTTCTGTAAGGTAAATGGGGTTGATCATTGTATAATTTTTCAAACTGATCTCATAACACGGTGTACAGTAATAACATGCGAGGTGGGGATCCTTCATAATTTGTATTTTTTTCTCTTTGTATCACCTGGCTGGCCTGCCAGGTGATATACAGTAAATAGTGCAGTTTTATTAGTAAAGCAACCTATTTTTTATTTAAAGAATATTAATAGAAATACAGCAAGTATCTATTGTTTGTATCCCTGTTTTAGTGTATGGTGTTGTGTTAACGACATGGTCTTAATGTTGAAAGTGCCACTTGTGCATTAGCTACATCTAAGGTAATCCATGAGAGCAATCTGTCTCAAGTAACACCCAGGGTAGAGTAGATGAAGAAAAGTGGATGGCTCGGCAAATGTTGTGAAGGTCACTTGTCAAGGGTGATGTATCATTCGATGTTCAAAAAAAAGTTGAAATTTTACTGAGGATAGGAGGAGATATACTGCAGTCTATTAAATGTTAGAGGCAGGTACAGGTACTGTATTTTTTTTCCTGACTAGAAGAAAACCATGGATAATGGGCACTTGCTAATGCATATTGAGTGTTTCATGCACATAAACTATTCAGCTACTTGAGCCCCTTCCACACGAGACAAAAACATGGCGGGCAAGTGAGTGGAATTCTCTCGCTTTTTACCAGTGTTACCATATCAAAGTCCCCGGTACCCATTGGCCGCTTGTGCCTGACACCTACCCACAAAATTGGTAACAGTGTCTGCCCGCCGTCTTTTGCCTCGTGTGGAAGGGGCTTTAGAATTTGAACCATTAATACTAGGTTCATCTGTTGTATACCTCTGGAAATGGTTCTCATTCATATCAGCTTGTAGAGAACTTGTACACTCTTTGCAGTCTTGTAAATGTTATTTATGTGTTCTGTATATTGATAGTTTTGAATGGCAATAAATGTATTCAGATAGTGCACTATAAAATTTAATATATTGTACACTCCTGCTTCCACAAAGTTCTGGCTTTATCCGAGGACTATGGTATGGTTGCCAGGTACCATAATTATAGGCATCTGCTTCTCCATGTGTTTTTCAGTGCCTGGATACTTTTTACCACCTTGGCTTCTGTTTGGCACCTCAGTTGTTAGTCTTTATACTGGATCTGGTATACTTCCTTGCCTTTACTCTGGGCAGTACAGTTGACTCTATTAACCATTTCCACCACCTTCAGCTTACCCTCCAGCAGTCCCACATTACACCCCTTCTCACCCTTGCAAAGCCACTCTTGAGCTGGCCCACCAATTTTCTACCACTTCCATGCCTACCTTGGTGCCAAATAATCCAACTGGGCTTGATGTTAGTTCTCTTTGTAATAACAACTTACTGTACACTATCTGGCTTTACAAAAATATAAACACTTTGGATAAGAGAGTTCATGCTCTTTTGTTGGATTATGTCTGGTTGGCAGTTCACAGAAGGGCTCCGTTATCTTATTATGAAGTGATTTTATTAATGGCTTTTCTACCTTGAACGGCCCTTAAAAGAAATTCTGTGAAGGAATAAGGAAGCAGTCCATATGAATGAATGATACTGTATATTGGTTCCTAATAGCAGAAGGAAGGTGATATTAATAGTAGCATTTGATGTACTGTATATAATTTATTTAAAAGATCCATATCACTCTTAATGCCAAAATAATCCCTTTGGGGTCGGTGCTGGTTTCCATTGAAAAAATAGAAAAATTAAGGCATAAAAGTACCAATTCATAATTAGCCTCTTCAAATTAACTTCTGATCCTTGTTAACAACCAATTATGAGGGTAGCAACTAAAATTTATTAATATCCCCATTTGGTCCCGAGAGAGACTCTTTCAACTGTCCCTCCTCAACTTCCATTTCCTTTGCATTTGTTGTACCTCCTCTATCGCCATATCCTACAGAGTATTCCAGACCTAGAGTGATCATCTTTCTTCCTCTTCATTTCCTTCTTTGTTATCCCTTCTTTGCTGTCCCTCTTTAACTTTCTTCATCATTAATCAATCAGGCTCTTCAAATTCATTCCTAGATATCCGCCTCACAGAAGGACGGCCACAGGGGCTCTACACCATACCCCCGACCCAGCAGGCGACACCTGTGCTCCTCTAGTCGTGGTGTAGCAGCGTCTGTGCTCTGTGTCTGGTCAAAAGCACTCCACAACTTTTCAGCTACCACGCTTGCCCTTGGCCATGTGCGTGCAATAAGGTTGGTTCGATCAACATACTCTCCCCACATACATGCCTCGCCTCCAAGAACTAACTGCTTTTGTGCATCGGTTCCTGGGAGGTGAGAATTGAGAAACAATTATGTTTTTGCACAACTGCAACCATATTTTCCAGCTCAACTATAATAGGACGGATAAACTGTAACTGATGCAAGCATTTGTTTAGCAAGTTGACTTACTGTGTTGTTTCCATACAAAATGCCCTACATGACCTGGTACTTGTTTAGTTAGCATTATTGGATTGTGTTATATACATAAAGATGTGTCAATATTTTGAAAAATATAGATTATGTACAGCAGTATACAATGAATAACAACTGGTATTTACTGCAATTCATCCTTCCTGAGTGAGCAATGAATTATGAACAGCATTGTAATTTTAATGCTGTTTTTTTTAATGTACAATTTCTTCCTCTTAAAATGTATTGAATTAATAAATTAATTATAATGTTTAAATTCAGAAACACAAGAAAGGCAAGAAATCTCACCTTTAAAATCTGTAGGGTCACAGTCATAGTATCCATGCCAGTCAACTCCATAGTTGATGTAGTTGAGATACCAACATGATGACAGGATGGTCTGGTACCCTGCCTTGGTCACCTGCAGATGAACACTCGTTACAGCAATACAGTTTTTTATGTAGCTGTTTCCATTGATGATAGATGCTAGGGTATACAGGGGGATTGGGGGGTGGGGTCTGATCACTATGTCGTAGTAGCAAAAATAAAGACAAAAAGGAAGCGGGTGAGGAGAGGGAGGAGGGTAGAAAGGTTGTTGGGGGAGGAATGTAGGGAGGTGTTTAAGAGTACTGTAGTTGAGAGACAACTAGGAAGGTTTGACATGGAACAAATGGAGGAAGTGGACTAGGTGAGTAGAGTGTTTAAAGAGGAAATGTGTGGGTTGAGGAGAAGGGGGAGTGGAGTGAAAGGAACAGCATGGTGGAATGAGGAGGTAAAATGAGCAGTTGAAGAGAAAAAGAAAGCATACAGAGAGTGGTTGAGTAGTAGAGTATGGAAGTGAAGAAGACGTTACATGATAGTGTGGTAATCCCAATACTGACGTACGGGAGTGAAGTGTGGACGATGACGGAGAGACATATATCAAAAGTTAGAAAGGTGGAAATGAGTTACCTGAGAAGTGAATGTAGAGTAACATGGAGAGAGAGATTGATGAATGAAGAAGTACGTGAGCAATGTGATGTGGATCTGGATGTACTGGAGTGTGTGAAAAGGAACACTTTGAGGTGGTTCGGTCATGTGGAGCGTATGGGGAGCAAGAGGTTGGTTTAGAAAGTGTAAAAGAGTGAGGTGGAGGGATGGAGGGGAAGAGGCAGACCGAGAGTGAGGTGAAAGGTTGGAGTTGAGAGGTATATAAATGAGAGTGGTGTTGGCGGGGGACAGAGGTGCATGGAGGCAATTCATTTGTGGCCACCCCCTTTGGGGATTACATATCATTTCAGTATAATACAGCTGCAGTCCATCCATGTGTCAGTGCTTCACATCTCTATCTCCCCTTCCTCTTTTCACGTATGATTGGGATATTTACTTTAACTTAGATGATTGGTCATTGTAAGTTTGAGAGAGAGAGGTATAAGAAAAAAGGTGAAAAATGAGAGAGAGTGGAACAGGTCTGTGGTGAGAGAGGGAGAAAGATGTAGGAGCATGAATAAAGGGTGTGAAGTGCCCCAAGAATCTTGTGTAAATAATTATGTACAGTACAGTATACACATACAGTACATATATATAATTCATACCTTATTCATCTCTTCACTTGCTTTACTGCCACCTTTCCAGACATGGACGATTGTGTCATTAGCTATCTTCACTCCATTATCAAACACTTCTTGCCACACTAGGTAACTGTAATAATGGAAGTATAAGTGCAAGCACTGCCAGGGATAAAATATCTTAATACAAATAAAATGTTAGTTATGCATGTATTGTTTTTTGGTACATTGTACAGTACATTGCTGGATGGGTTCAGAAAAGAAGCAAAACATTCATGGCCACCTCAATGAGTAATAGGTTGCTGACAAGATACTTTCAATTTTTGTGTATCTATGGTGTTGATGCCTTGGTCCCTCCTTGATAATGTACATTATCATGATTTAGAAAGCTTACGGTTAGTCTTTCAAGCTCCCTGCAGGATTACACTTCTTACTGAGATAGTTTATTACCTATGCTAAAGAGGTTATGTTTTTGGTTCAGTTTGTATGTTATTATGAAGGTGGGGATTATGACTGGCAACAAGTAATTAGGTATTAGGAGTGACCTGGATATGGGAGTAGCAAGTTTAAATTTTAACCTTAACTTTTATTTAGAATGAGGGTGAAATATAGGTTTATGGGTGGCTTTTACTGCAGACTCTCATATCCACATACTGTATTATAACTTTGTGTGGGGATGCTCAGCTTTGCCAGAGATTTTCAGTGTTCAAGTGCTGTTATTGTTAAAGATTGAAAAGAATGGTGTGATAATGATACCTATAGACTCATTTTGTAGTTAAGGGACCCTGTAATGTAGTAAGTAAATTGAAGATAAATGAATCCTTCAAATAATGCCACGAAACACCACCTATATAGAAGGATCATGTTTCGTGGCATAGTCAGGAGGAAACAGAAGCCTCCAATTCCCTTACACGATTACAGGGTCCTTAACACTTAGAGCACATGACCATTATACTGACCCATTCTTGTTTGGAAGGTGAGCAATAACGTCGAGAAGCTTTGTGATGTATACTTGTTCTAATTTGCTGTAGTCACCAGTGATGTTGTGTTCTGCCATGTATGCAGTGATGTTGGGATTGCTCTCCCTGTGAAAGTAATATGGATGACAACAGTAGTATTTATATTAACAGGAAATTAAACTAATGTCAGTGTCAGTCTGTAATTAGAGTGTATATACATAATCACTATAAGTAAGAGATGATTAAAACATTTTGTACAATCAATATAAGTGTGAGTAAACAAACCAGCATCCAAAGCTGACTTCATCACCACCAAGGTGAACATAGTGATCTGTGAAGCGTTTAGTGGTGACCTCAGTGAAGAAGTCTTTCAGAAAGTTGTAGTTGTCTTCATTAATTGGGTTGATAGGACCAAAAGTACCAGAAGGGGTTGATCCGCTGTGGAGGAGAATTTATCATGAGGGAATCTATTATCTAATTGGAATAACCATACTATATTACATGTACTGTATTATTATTATATACCTTTAGGAACACTCTTCTCTTTTTCACATAGATAACAGAACAAGGACAATATATAATAGTATTGTATATTATAATGTAATATTACTGGTGTACCATGAAGGAAGATTATTTTCTCATCCAAATCAAATACAATACACAATTTTTAGAAACAAGGATGCGACCATTCCTACTAATGAAAGATTAGGTTCACCATAAAATAAGCACTACTGTATTTGATTTTTTCATTTCAAGGATCAAAAGAATAATAATAAAAGAAACAGTCATAAATAATTAGCAACACAGATTCACTTCCGAAGGACCAAATGAAAGACAATTATATCTTACGTATAACAAGGAGTAAGCAACCCTGGTTGACCTGGACCCCAGGACTGAGTGTGACCTGTAATATAGCAACATAAGGACTCTATGGAAGCTCATAATACAGGTGTACTGTATTGTTTTTTCTAAACACTGCCTGAACAGTATTCAATTACTGTATTTCACAATTCTAATATTCGGTGACAATATCATTCCTGGAGCTGTAACAATTTATTATTCAAAGCTACATATATTACTATATTATATGGATAGCAATGAAAATTATATGAAAAAATCATCTGTATTCTTGTGACAGAATCAGTATTCAGTGGGACCTAGAAAAAAAAAAAAAAAAAAAAAAGCTTTTTAAGGGCACTTCATCATCACTTTGGTGACAGAACTGTTAAAAATTTAAAGGCTATTGTTTACATTTTCATGCCGTACAATATCCTTCATACCCAGCTGATATACTAACCAGGGGTGTCAAATTCAGGGAGCACTCTGATGCCTCTCAACCTGGCGTATTCCACAATTTCAGCCACATTAGCGGGTGTGTATATGTGGCGTTCAGTGTACGCTCCCAGCTTACTGTAACAAAAGGCTTATACAGTATATAAGAGATACCTGTAGTATTGAGAATTGTTGGGTTTGTTCCTAGCAATGATGCTGCTCATTTTATCAGTGCAATGATAATCAAGGAGAAACTCATTTTAATTCTGTATCCTAATAATCCAATTCTCTCAATTTCATCAGTGACATAGTAATAATGTAATAGTCTTCTTGTGATTCCTTCCCCATTATTATGCCTCCTCTTCCTTCCCTGTTAATGATTTTTACCATACTGTACAGAACACATTCTCCTTTACAGTACATTGTACTGCATACTTGACATCTTGCACATTCATGATTCATGCATAACAACTCATTTTGCTACAAATATTTACCTTAATTTAAGAAATAAAACCCATATTTATATAGAAATATGAACAAACCCTTATGAACCAATTAAATTGACTAATTGTACTGTAGTATTTTTTAGTGAAGTGGAAGTGAGGCTGTGAAAGAGGTGTGGAAAAGACATTTTGATCGTTTGATGATTGAAGGGACGGGAGGGGAAGCAGTAGTGACATGCATGGGGATAGAGGCAGGTGGTAGACGGCAGGGTGTGCTGGGAGAACTAAGGAAGGAATAGGAAGGTTGAAGATGGGAAAGGGCCCGGGGGTGGTTGGGATAACTGCAGAAATGTTTCTGTAGTGTGGGGGGGAGGTAGTGGTGGAATGAATGTTGCTTATTTGCACATTGGCCCAGAAGCAGGGAGAGGTGCCAGAGGATTGGAGGAGAGCCATAATTGTGCCTTTGTATAAGGGGAAGGGGAGTAGGGATGAGTGTGGTAGCTATAGGGGAATAAGCCTTCTTAGTGTGCTGGGGAAGGTGTATGGGAAGGTTCTTACTGAAAGACTGATTAAAAAAAAAAGGGAATAAAGTTAGTGAGGAGCAGGGGGGGTCAGAAAGGGGAGAGGATGTGTGGACTAGTTCTTTGCAATAAAATCAACAGTGGAGAAATATATTGGAAAGGGTAGGAAGTTGTATGCTGCCTTCATGGACCTGGAGAAGGCATACAATAGGGTTGATAGGAAAGCTATGGCACATGTGCTAAGGATTTACGGTGTTGGTGGGCGTTTGCTGGAAGGCATTGAGGCCTTTTACCGAGAGGCAAAAGCATGTGTACAGGTAGAGGGTGATCCGAGTGAAAATTTTGATATTAGTGTAGGGTTGAGGCAAGGGTGTGTTATGTCACAGTGGCTGTTCAATGTCTATATGGATGGTTGTATGAGGGAGATGAAGGTCAAAGGGGATGGCCTGGGAGCCAAGCTTTGGCTGAATGGAGTAAATTTGTCCTTGGTGGCATGTTTATTTGCTGATGATACTGTGTTGATGGCTGAGAGTGAAAACGAGGCATCAGAGCTGTAGATATATAGATAGATAATATTTTTGATGGTCATACCTTAGGTTGGGAAAAGCTGTGCTAACATAAGGGAAGCTCTGGTCATCCACCAAATGCCAATGGAACACATTGAACTTGTTCATGGCCATCAGGTCCAGGTTTTCCTTCAGTACAGCAACAGGGAGGTAGTGGCGTGAAGTATCCAACATCAACCCTCTATTTTTTTTTTTTTTTTTTTTTTTTTTTTTAGAAATATTCATATTAGATTTTTAATCAAGTCTTGTGCATCTTATAATATATACTCAGTTCTGAATTATAAAATTACTTCGCTTTCCATGAGTATATTTTCAGACTTCTGTTTTCCAACCCCTTATCTTACTGCAAGATGACGTTAACAAACACTATTAATTAATGTGCACTTAGCAATAATTCAGGATGGGCTCACAGGGAATGAAAATATTTACTCACTCTGTAGGATCAAGTAGGAGGCTGTAAAGGCAACATATTCACAAATTCATTTTAAAGTGCACACAGTATTATACTTCGTTGCCCCGTAGGGAGATATTGTCTCTTTACCTATGGCCAAAGCGTGGGAAATCCATGATCTGGGTAGAGTTGACCATGAAAGCCGACCCATCTGGAATCAACATTTGTGAGAAAGTTTCCAGGCCTCTCAAAATACCCCAAATGCTCTGAGCCATGATAGTTCCTGTCCCTTGTGCATCTGGACTGTCGATCTAGAAATCATTAAGAAAGAATAAGTATGTATGGCATAACCAGCAAATGTTACAGTCATACAGTACTGTATAGTCCACCTTGGCTCTCAATATATCAAATTTCACCCACTGTACTTTGTGGACTAAGGGTAGGGCAATGAGTTGGTGCAGTAGCAGTATTAACACATGTTGTATAACCAGTATGTAGGAATATTTAAAGGTATAGGGGAGTGAGGGATTAGGGTGCAGGGATAATATAAGAAATCATGAAGGTACTTTATTTTAATCATGTCACCACCATTACAGGATGTGGCGTCCGGGAATATACAGACAGGTATCGGGCTTTATATTGTATCCACAAACTCTTCTGTATTATCACAAACCTTAATCTGGTAGTGCTCATCCATATCATGGTATGGTTTTTCCTCACAGGGAGCCATCAGGTTGATAGTCACTTCATCTAAGTATCCAGTAAATGCCTCAGTCTTGCTCCATGGCTGGATGGGAGATCTCTAAGAAAGATTAATAGTGTGATGGCAAGGTTTCTATGAAAATAAAATAGAGAGATTGAGAGGGAAGAGTGAAAGTGTCATAATCATGATTTCTTGTTTATTTTCACTTGGCAAGTGGAATGAATGAATAAATTGCTAGTATTCCAATCATCTTTTTTTTACTTTGTTTGGGTGGATGGCATAATGTCTAAAGATGGAAAAATATCATACCCTTGATCCTTTGGTAGGGAACATGATCTTCATGTACCTCTGAGTAGCATTCCGTAGGATATCACAATCATGACCAGTGGTAGTGAACCTGAAATAAGCAACTGTTTAACCAAGGTGCCCTGCTGCTACTGCTGAAGGGAGGAATCTCTTGTTGGAAACAGGCAACCCCAGTGTTACTAATAGGGGATCTGTATCATGGCATAATTTGGAGGGATCACTAGTTCATCACTTTCCAACAACAGATTCCTCCCTTAAAAATGATTTCTTTCTAGTCATGGCTGCAAGAACCTGAAGGGTGTGTGTGAATATAACTGTGACCCATTTTACTGATAATTTAATCTCTTTCTGTATTCTTTCATTTTTCCACCTTGGGCACTGGAGCCCCTCACCCCTTGAAATGGTCTTGATGATGATTAGGTGTATGATTTGGATGCTCTATGATGGCCCAGGAGCTCATCCTAACTTCTGTAAATAACTTAGGATCAAGGGATATATTATTCTAGATTGACTCACTGTCCAAGAATGCCACCTACAATAGAACTGAAAGAAAATATGTCTCTTTTTGAGGTTGACTCTACGCACACATGCTTATATCTGAAATATGTATGAGGTAGAGAGGAAGCCTGTATACCTCACAGCTGGAACAAATCTATAATTCATAACACGGCATATTAGGGCTGACAACAATACCTACACTGAGGTGAGGTAGTGTGGCGCCAATAGCTGAATGTAGCAGCAGGCAAGATAAGATAGTTTATCACCAGATGCATGTCTTCCGTGATGATAATGATGACTGTTAATGACTTTCTATTGTTCATATAGCCTAACTTGTAGTACAGTATATAGACATCAAATACCATGTTTAATTAAGAGCTTTGCAATATGTCGCGAACATCCACTGAAAGTTTACCAAATGTTCTGTGAAAATTAAAATGGAAATAACTACAAATAAAGGATATGACCAGATAAGTGTACTAACCAATATGTTAAGAGAAACCTACTTAAATGTCTCTGGCCTGACGATCACGTATGTCTTATTGGGTTGTTGCATCTGTGGGCTTGGCCAGACCTGACCCACTGTGGGCTTCACCTGAGGATTGCCACCCATCACACCACTCACTCCCACCCACACCGCAACCACCACCAATGCTGTTGAGAGAGAGAGAATAAAAAAAAATATTAATTGTCACTGTCTTGTCAGAGTAAAGGTATAATCGCGGCACATAATTCTTGACCATACTTTCCCTTACACTCTGATCAAGGACTATGTGCCGTGACTGTACCATTATAAATCTTTAACTAATTTGATTGATTGGTTGATTGATATTAGGCGCCGCAACATACTTGAACTGGAAAACTAAATCCAATTTCCTGTCCAGAGTTGAACCAAGAGATGTACAGTCGGCGTCAAAAGTCGTGTCGCCTCACTTGGCGTTTCTTGAAGGATAACATAAAGGATACTGATTTATGAACCAACACAATAATGCACCAAAAATATTTACAATATCAAGGGGGCAAAATAGTAAACTACTCTGGGTTTTCATTTTACGAGCCTGTGAAGCTTATAATTATATCCATACTGTAGCCCAAGGTCAAAATATTAGGAATTTATGATGCGAAATTCCTGCAAAATAAATAAGCATAAATTTAGATTGATTGTATGCCAAAAAATTAGTACTAAAATTTGTTATAAATCAAGATATGAAAGTCAACCACATGAATTGTGGGTGCGATAGCTGTGAATCAGATATCAGGAACTACTGGGAGTAAATTTTTCTTTAACTACCTTGATTTTATGCCATAAGATAGGAATATATGAAAAATACTATTAATCAAGCCAACTATATGAAAATGCAAAGAATTGTGGGTGCAGCCTAAAAGTCAGTTCATTACACCTGTCTCAGGGGGAAGGATCAAGTGTTGCCATCAATGTGGGTTAAGAAATGTATGAATAACTATTCTACCAAATATATCCTCATAAACTGACATCCTCGTGTACTGTATACATGTAGTGAAAATTTTGTTCGTTTAATAATTTATCAACATTCATACATGTGAAATTAGCTTGATAATAATAATTAAAAAAATGTATAATTGGCGCTATGTGGCATCTCCCTCCTCTCTCTCATATGAAAAGTTTCCCTAGCAATATACAGCTTTACACTCGCGCACCACAATCTCTAGCCCACCTGAGTTTGGGGCGGCGATATGGCTCGGATCCTTTCTGGACGACAGCCCACTCAAACTATCACAAGCAGACCCGTACCAACAGAAATGCTTCGAAAATTTGAAATGGGGTTTGACTCACTGTGTCATGTCAACCTTATATACAACTCTTTCTGTGGTTATACTATATAATAGTATTTTGGCTGCAAAAATCAATATATTTCTTTACTGCATTTTAATTCTTCAAATATTTGCATGAAAGAGGGACACAAAAAAATATACCAATAAGCTTTCAAGAATTACAATTAAAACGAAGCACTTCCATACCACCCAGTGAACACACAAGTATTCAGTGTGTGTGTGTATAGCCTACTGTAACCTCAAGATTCTTCCTCAGAAATTGTTTCCTTAACGTGATTAATCTTATGTATTTTGTATAATTATCTAGAACTATATATATATATATATATTTTTTTTTTTTGGTGAAAGTTCATTTTGATGATAGTGACTCGCCCTGAAGCTCAGTGTTTTCTTCAAACTCATTCTTCATTCTTTCAGTCATTCTGCCGTGTGTGATCTGATTAAAATGGCTTTGCTTTTCAGATATTATTTATTACTTCACATTAAATAAAATTGACATTGTTGTATAGGCCGAGCGTTTGATAATGAGATAACACCGTATTTGTATAACAATGGCATGCAGTGAAATTCAATTTTTATATCAATATGCAGTAATTACAGTCCCCTATGTATCCATACTTTGGCTGATTAACATTAACAAAAGTAATGTGAGATTAACATGAAAATGAACATGAAGAATATTGCGTGTGTGACCCCGAAACACCAGCAGTGTGTCTCGTCTCCGTATGAAAAGATGGAATTATTATAAGTTAATATTGAGAACGTATAAAATGTCAGTTGAATAATGTGTAGGAAATTGTTGTTTGTTATAGCCCTATACTGTATATGTTTTAAATTGTGTTTGGTCATCCTTATATTATTGGTCACTATGTTGCGGTGGAACCATCATTATTTTTAGCCACTGTGCTTAGACGGCCACATAGGTGAACAGATATTCTCTCTCTCTCTCTCTCATACACAATATAGACACACGCTCGCGTGCGCCGAATAAACCCTTGACCTAGCTGTAGCCTACTTTATGACTTGGCAGATGTGGCGACGCGACTTTTGCTACCGACTGTACATACATATATATTGTGTGTGAGGCTCAAGATAGGCAGCATGCAGTTATATAGGTACACTCGTGATACATAATTTCTGACCAGAGTGTGAGGAGCAGAAAGCTTCGAATCGCCTGGTATTGTTCATTTCCCCACCAAGTAAATTTATAGAGGCTGAGTTCGAATGCACAATACGTGTTGGTAAATCTGGAGAAACTCTGATTCCTCAAAACTATTCCCAGCAACAGGACACCATTCTTTTTGTTACTTTATTCCTGTTTCATGGGTTATTTTGGATGAATTAAGGCACTCTAATGTAACAAACCTGTAATACCCCCTGAACAATATTTCAAGCCTATCTCACAGGATATTTGTAAACCGAGTCTTCTACCATCTAGCCACCCCATAGAAGAATTGACCAAGAAGCCGTCAAACGTGGCATTTTCATGAGTATTATAAACGAAATATATCGTTAATGTGGCCTTTGCATCGATGATAAGAGATACTGTTATTAAAATGTAGTGTGAAAAATATGAAAGCATTGCAAGCCAAATAATTAACCCTCCCTTCACATATGTATCAAAGGTGCAACAGTGCATGAACGTGTGATATTTTAATTTATACAATGACAATATTATTCCTACATCATATCAAGGCCCATGCAGCAAGTATACATTCTCATAACAACAACAGCGGTTTCTTTAATCCACCTTATCTTTCTCCTGGATTTTCTCACAGTATCATAATTACGACCGACCCCTTAATTGTCTGCAACACCACCAGGGGGGCAGTGAGCGATGCATTATCAGTCAACTATTTTAACACGTAATGATGATGAGGGCACCTCCCTCTTGTGGTCTGTCACTGAACGCCTCATTACCTATTAACAAAATATATCACTGTTAGTATGGCTACCGTGTCTATTATTGAAAGAGCAATAAATATTTTCTTACTGACAAACGTAAACCGAAATAATTATGAGGTGATAATGGTATTATTTTGACACGGTTTTCAGTGTTTGATAAACGCATATATAACAACAGATAATATGTAACGTCACGGCTTTATACCAAACCTGATGTGTGTGTGTGCGAGTGTACTGAGAAAACGAATGAGTATGCAATGAATATATATAAATAATTTTTTTATTACTTGGGAGGGATAACACATTACTAATATGTTAATAAATATATTAAAATGGCTGTAATGTTGCATTAGCATATGTAACTCCTCTTCTCTGCACCACCACTCCTCCTTCCACCCACCAAGCCGTCTGTCTACCCCCACTCCCCCTCCCCCTTTCTCCGACCCGAATACGGAAGATGAAGCTTTGCCGATTCGAAATGTTGTCTTGTATATGCACATGAGCTGACATAAGCGAAGCGCTCTTGCCACGTTAGCCGAGCCAAGTGAGAGGGTGGTCCAGGTGGAAATCTTGTAGAGTGTACAGTACACTCGGATACCACAGTCCCTAGCCCACCTGAGTCGAAGCCCGAGATCTAAAGCAGGGAGTTTCTGGACGACAGCCCACCCAAACCATCACAAGGCTACACACACATTTCGAACCAATGGAGGCTTTGGGTGGGCTGTCGTCCAGAAACCACCTGCTTCAGATCTCGGGCTTCGACTCAGGTGGGCTAGGGACTGTGGTATCCGAGTGTAGAAACTTCAACCCTGCAGTCCACATTCCTTCCACAACTACACAGCGCC
Organism: Petrolisthes cinctipes; assembly: GCA_033782935.1. Classification (NCBI taxonomy): domain Eukaryota; kingdom Metazoa; phylum Arthropoda; class Malacostraca; order Decapoda; family Porcellanidae; genus Petrolisthes; species Petrolisthes cinctipes. The sequence continues at coordinate 73,622 of JAWQEG010004597.1, read as the reverse complement.
ATCTATGAAATGAACTTTGAGGCAGGGTCATGTTCACTACAGAGGGAGAGTGTTGACGATCCGTATAATTTTCGAGCACACACACACACACACTGCTGCCACATCTACGATCTCTCGATACTGGGTGGCCCAGTCGGAACTGTAACAGACTGTACGTATGGCAACTGGCAAGCGGCTCCTTAGTCCTTATTCATATAGGGATCTTTCCCGGGCAACGCCGGGTACCTCAGCTAGTTATTATCATATAAATTTTGAAAGGTAGTTTTTCGTCTGCCTTCAGAGACATAGAATATAGTAAGTAATAAGGGACATAATGTCAATTGATGTCGAGGTGGCATTACATGGTAAAAACCTTCTGTGGGTATTGGGTTAAATAATTGCAATATATATATTTCCATTCATAGTGGCTGCATGGTTTCTTCATTTTTTTCTGATCTAGTAGGACAGAAAATATAGTACAAGAGTTCAACAGACATAAAAATATTCTCACGCGACGTATACAGGTGGTCATGACGTTGTTGTGAATACCAAGCACCTTGCCGCATCTGGCATCACACCTGGCTGACACCTTACTTCACCTGTCCTACCTTTTATTACTTTTTTATTTTTTTAATTATTGCCTATCACCCCTTATGGGGTATTAAGGCATAAAGATTTTATAGACATATAATTTACAACAGTAGTTTAGTAGAAGTTGTAGTAGTAGTAGTAGTTGTAGCATCACTGGTGGTAGTGGATCTGTTTTGTTGTTGTTATGGAAGCGGCGAATGGTGTCTCCCTTACCACAGGTATAAACCGCTTCCATTTCTGTCGGAACTGGAAGACATCGGGGTCCCGGTGAAACGTGATGTTTCTCTGGAAGAGGTCGAGGCGGGGCGAGGCAGACAGCCACCACCGCACGGCGACAAACTGCGGCGGCTCAGATGTCCGACTGTCCTTACTCCCCCTCATCTTCCTCCACCGGTGTTCCCCTTCGTCCTCCAGTTCCGTCTCACTGCTGATGGTGGTGGAGGCCCTGGTTTCACTGTCGTCTTCCTCCTCCTCCGTCTCCATCTCCTGTGGTGGCGCCGGTGGTGGTGGTGACGCCCTCCCACTGTTCGCCCGGTTGAGTGGGCGAGGCAGCATTAACCGGCGACGAGGGTGGGCCGGAGGCAGGGATAGTGGCGCGTCTGCTCTGCTCCTCCCCCGTGCCTTCTTGCGGCCTCGTTTCTTGGTGGTATTGGAGGTGGGTGGTTGTAAATCGGGAGAAATGGCGATTGGTGGCAAGCCATTTCTCCCGAAGATGTCCTGGAGGAGGTCAGAGAGACGACCTAGCCCTTATGCAGCTAAGGCAACAGCAGTCTTGGTGCAGACGGTGACAATGTCTGCCTGCTGCTGCTGTTGCTGCGGTGGTTGGGCGTCAGCCGTCCTCCTCCCACGGGCATGGAGTGAGCCGAGGACTTTACCACCATCAAGTCCGGCTACGTTGGTAGCCTCCACGCCCTTCCTCCCTTCATCCACAGTGAAGGACACCTCCTCTCCGTCCCTCAGTGATGGTGGTGGCAGCATTTTTTTCTGATCTAATAGGACAGAAAATATAGAACAAGAGTTCAACAGACATAAAATTATTCTCACGCCACGTATACAGGTAGTCAGGACGTTGTAGTGAATACTATTATATATATGCACCAAGTGTTAGGTACAACGTATACACATCTGTTGAACATTTGTTTTGAATACAATAGCCTTTTTTTTTACAACGTATACACATCTGTTAAACATTTTTTTTTAATACAACAGCTGTGAATAAAACCCACTCTTGTTGACGGAAATAATATATTAATCCATACAGTTTCGGTGGGCACTGCCACCATCTTCAGTGGTCTAGCGAGAAGAAAGGAATGACATAGATACATACAGTTTGTGGAGGGGGGAGGGAAGGAGGTGTCAGTGGGATGGGGTAGAAGGAGGTGTCGGTGAGGGCAGGTCACGTGTTAATCCCCTTGGGCGTCACCTAGGTGTATAGGTGAGGTGAGGTGTGTGTGGTGAGGAAAGGGACATTTCTACCAAAGATCTCATTATTGGGTCTAATTTATACATACCATAACTAAGGTTGAAATTGCGGTATTTTTCAATGCACATTGATTCGATTATCTTACGTTTTCTAAAGTCGTTGCTTTTATACATCAGATGGCTACCTTGCCAATCAATTCTATGATTGGCATTACAAACATGGTTAAAAATAGCATTGTTTAAATTACACGTCTTAGTGGCATATTTATGTTCCTTAATTCTAGTTTCTAGGTTTCGGCCAGTCTCTCCTATGTAAACTAGTTCACAATCTTTGCATGGAATTTTATATATCCCTGCTTCTGTCGGGGTTCTAAATTTGTTTTTTACTAACTTTGATTTAATAGTTGAGGTGTATTTAAAGGCTATATTTACATCACTTGTGTGACAAATAGACCTCACCATACTCAAATCAGAGATGTAAGGCAATGTAAGAAAACGTTTCATTTGTGTGGTGGGTTTTTTTGGAGCATAGTGAGATTGCCTTGCTTTAAGGTAGGCTTTTTTTTATGAACCAAGGGGGGTATTTTAAATTTTGAAAGATTTCCCAAATCAGCTGATTTTCTTCATGTATATGCTTTGGACTGCAAATTCTGAGGGCTCTAAGGAACATTGATGAGATGACAGACAATTTTGTGGCCGAATGATGATACGAATAGTAATGAATGAACAAATTACAACTGGTAGGCTTCCTATACACTTTGAAGCTTAGTAAAAGATTAAGTTTTACTACTAATACATCTAGAAACCCCATCCCACTGACACCTCCTTCCCTCCCCCCTCCACAAACTGTATATAAGTTAATACCTATGTACTATCTATGTCATTTCTTCTCGCTAGACCACTGAAGATGGTGGCAGTGTCCACCGAAACTGTATGGATTAATATATTATTTCCGTCAACAAGAGTGGGTTTTATTCACCGTTTATTATCATCACGCCAGTGTGATTTCACCACCAATAAAATAGCCTTTTTTTTTTTCTCTCTCTCAACCTCGGGGCTGTAGGCTGTCAGTAACCCGTGACTCTTGCGAGGCCCCGAGATTATTGGGTGTCGTACCAGATGAGACAGTGGAGCTTCGTGGTGATGTTGGTACCGTAGCTTAGTTACAACGTATACACATCTGTTGAACATTTGTTTTGAATACAATAACCTTTTTTTTCCTGCCCCACTAGATGACGAAACCTTATTTATACACGTCACTATCAGGGGAGAGCAGCTACACCGTCATTCACAGCATCTTGGAATATGGTCTGGCATCTTCTATGTTGTGAGTTGACGACGATGTAGGGGGTATTTTCTTGACGTGTCGGCGTAGCCAGGATAATTGACGAACAGCTGGACCCAGTTCACCTCAGAAAAATCCCAGACGTTTTCTCGTGGATTTGAACCCGGGTCCTTGACATCAGCAGTCCGTCTCTCTATCCACTCTGCCACCACCTACTCCCCCATTATTACTTACTTACTCCCCCAGCCTTACTATTAACAGCTGTAACCTGGGAACAGGTTGTGAGGAGAGAAGGATTGGAGGATCTGATGATGACAGGAATGGTGGAGGGAAGCAGAGGTAGAGGAAGACCAAGAATAAAATACATAGATGGATTGTTGAAGATGGTACGAGGCAAGGCCAAGAGATATACCAGGTCAGGACAATAACCCCCCCACTACAGGTATCAATTTCAGGGGGAGGAGATTACTGCCCTTTGCATCGCGTCACTGGCCATCCAAAGAAAACGAGAGATTGAAGGAGACATTGGAAGGCGAATAAAAAGACATGCCAGGAAGTCTGTTGAGAACTTGAGAGAATTATATTTTATATTTGGAATTCGGAGAGAGAGAGAGAGAGAGGCATTAGAAGAAAGTGACACATAAACATTATATAACCAATTCATACAGACACACTATAACAATATAAGTCATATGTGTATTAACAAATGTCTGTTAATAATAATACTATTAATAATAAAAGTAAGAATAGTAATAGAAGAGAATCAAACAGGCAGAATGACACGAGAGAGAGAGAGAGAGAGAGAGAGAGAGAGACTGTGTGTGTGTGTGTGCAGAGAGAGAGTGAATGTGTGTGTGGGTGTGCGTGTAGAGAGAAGAGGAAAATCTGATAATTATCCCATGGGAACAGAGTCACATGGCATTAATTCCTATTAATGATTTTGAAATACCGCCCTACATCCATTTGAAAACAGAGTGGGAGACCAACACTGATGGACAGCCAAAAGTCGACTGACAGCATAGCCCCTTCTTGACCGTGAGTTTGCCCTTTTGCTGACGTCACAGATTCACTCACCCCCCAGGTGGGAGGTGAGGAGCGCAAGTGTCCTGACCTGGTATTAGGAGCGATGACACGCGGACAGTTCATCAGAACCACACGAGACCGTAGAGAGTGGAGATCCATGGTTGCCGACGTCCTGGAGGATATGGCACAGCGATAGATAGATAACCTGGGAACAGGTGGGGTGTAGCGTGCCTACAACTTCTTAATAATAACTAGTGGAGGTACCCGGCGTTGCCCGGGAAAGATGCACTTTGGAGTTTAGAAATAGTCAATATTAACTTTATAATATGTGAAATCCTTTAAGTCTTGTTGCGTTAGTTAAAAACATTTCGTGATCTCAGGCAGCTTGCCAGTTGCCATACGTACAGTCACGAGCATAAGTTTCTTTACCCCCATGGCGAGAATGAGGTCGAAGTTGTGGTTGGAGACGGGCCAGGCAAACGAACACTGGGAGTCAGTATCTCATGACGGTGTAAAATTTGTTGTATTCAAGTGAACACCCACCGTGACATGAAGCATCATCCCAACATTATGAACTGGTCCATTTTGGTTCGTCTAGTCCATATCCAGCCACGACTTCGACCTAACTCTCGCCAGGGGGGTAAAGAAACTTATGCTCGTGACTGTACAGTTTTCTCCACTGCCACGTTCATTACTCCAGCGTTGTGTGTGTCATGGCGCTGTAGTGCACAGACGCAGGCGAGAGAGCTCCTCCAATTTTGACAAAGTTATTGGTCATCCAGCAAATTCTGTGACTTGCCATATAGCCTATAGTTGGCATGAAACGTCAGTGCATCCAATGAACTGTAATTCGAGGCTAATGGAGGCTAATGGTGGCTAGGAAACAAGAAATAAGAGTGGTATTGTGGTCGGTGTGAGCGGAGTCAAGTTCAAAGTGTAAACAAACAAGATGGCCAAGCCGCTGCCAGAGCTGAGGAGACTACAGCGCAACCAGCTGACTAGGCTAACAAAGGATGAGTTGATTGACAGTATTCTATCAACACCAGAAGAAAATCAAGAATCCGCAAATGAGCTGATGGAAAAAGTCATGCTGTTAGTCAACGAAGTCAACGAGCTGAAAAAAGTAATTACGTCACCAGAGAGTGTTGTAAATAAGAAGATTACCGCCTTGCAAGATCAAGTGGATAGGCAAGCGAATATAATAGCGAGCCAGCAACGATTCCTGGAAGTTATAGATAGAAAGGAAAGGGAGAATAATATAGTCATCACTGCAGTCCCTGATGAGAATGAGAGTTTGGATGGGGCGACGACGGATGAGGACAAGCTGAGGAAGATATGGAGTAAGGTGGGAGTGACGGTAGAGGGCGTGGTGCACCGAAGGCTTGGGAAACCTGACGGCGGCGGCAGGAAGAGGCCCATACTGGTTACTATCCCTAATAAGGAGCTGAGAGCCAAAGTGTTAGAGAAGGCCAAAAATCTGAAAGAGGCACCCAAGACGTATGAGAGGATATTTATCAAGAAAGACATTCACCCCAGCGTACGCCAGGAGTGGAGGCGACTACGAGAGGCAGAGAAAGCAGAGAAGGAGAGGCCCGAAAATGCAGGATGCGTCGTACGACTGGACAACAGGGAGAGAAAACTCTACCGAGACGGAACGGTGATCGACAGCTGGAAGCAACAGTATTTTTAGGTAAACCTCAGGATACTAGAAATATTAGTATTATATCTTGGAATATAAATGGAGTCAAAACTAAATTAGAAAAGAAAGGTGTAGACAATTTATTACGTAAATATGATGTAGTGGCCTTATACGAAGTCAAGACGTGTTTACCAGTATCTTTCCCGGGTTATGTGACATTTACCAGTGTAAGAAAAGAGACAGCACATAGAGGCGGGACTGTTGTGTTAGTGAAGAATTATGTGGTGAACATGATAGAGGCTGTGGATAATAAGATTAATGATCAAATATGGATTAAGTTTTGTGGTACCAATAATACAGAGTTTGGGTTTTGTTATATTCCTCCTGTGGATTCTCAGTATTATTCCCATATGTCATTTGCATCTATTCAGGAGAAGATAAAAAGTGATTCAGGCAAATCTTACATTATAATGGGTGATATGAATACTAGATATGGGATATACTCGCGCGAATTACCAAGGTTAATTGAGTTGCCAGATAGTGAGTTATATTCCTATCCTTCTTTGCCGGATGAGGTAAGACTTCCTAATGATAATGCATACATTATGTCAACAATTTGTATGGATGCAAAGTTGATGTTGATTAATAATCTAAAGATGCCGAATAACCACTTTAAGAGTAAGCTGACCTATCGTAAAGGGCGTGTGTGGATCTCCGAGGTAGATACGTGTGTGGCTAGCTCCTCGGTGTTGGGCGGGGTGAGTCAGTTTTCCGTTGTCCATGATGACTCGCTTCCCTCAGATCATGCCCCAGTCACTATTACATTTCAGTTAAAAGGAATAGATACAGAAGATCTACTCTCACGCGCCCAACGCCTTGGGGATCACGCTGTGTTGTATGGCTATAAATGTCAAAATTGTAACGTGAAAAAGCCAATAAGTAGTAGTAATATTAACATAGATTTGTTCCAAGACAATCTTGTACATTACGAAATTCCTAATGATGGGAATAGTGTTGATGAGCTTGCTGAGGGTGTAGCAGAATCATTGTATCTCTGTGCAGGTATGAGTCGGAGTCGGCCGGTAGTACAGCAAACGTACGATAATGTAGAGAGGTGGGAAAGGTTAATAAAAGAGAAGGATGACACAAAGATATGGAGAGCCATAGATTGGCGGGGAGAGTATGGGAATAAAGATAAGAAGGATGAATGTCCAACTAATGACGAGTTTAAACATTATTTTGAGAGTTCCCTAAATCCCCCTAACGGTGTAGGGTTCCCCAACGTTGACCAGGACAACAGTGTTTTTGTCTCTGTGTTGGATGATGCAATTTCACCTATGGAGATTGAGCAACAAATTAAAGAACTTAAACCTGATAAAGCTTGTGGACCAGACGGTGTGTCACCAGGGTTGTTTAAGATGTTGTCTGGGCCTTGGATTGTCACTCTTATGACTCTGTTTAACTCTATTTTTTGTTCGGGTGTTTATCCTCAATCATGGACCAAAGCAAAACTATTCACCATTTTTAAAAAGGGTGATAGACTAGATGTTACTAATTACCGAGGTATTAATGTAATAAACAGCATTGCTAAGGTCTTTGATATGGTCTTATGCTCTCGTTTGAAACAGTGGTTTATCCCTTATCGGGAACAGGCAGGAGCCCAGCCTAAAAGGGGATGCTTGGAGCATATTGTAACATTACGTTTATTGTGTGATATGGCCAAAAGGAAAAGAATGAAATTGTTTGTAACATTCATTGACTTTTCTAAGGCTTACGACTTCGTGCCAAGGAGTACTTTATTTCGTATACTAAAACGGTTGGGATGTGGATCATTTATGCTGGGTGCATTAATGGCAATGTATAAAGTAACAAATAGTGTAATTGGAGTGGCTGTAATAACGATAACCCTTGGTGTGAGACAGGGATCGCCCACGTCGTGTCTACTGTTTGTTATTTTTGTGAACGACATGATTAAAATGATTAAACAGGGATGTGATTTGGACGGATTCCTGATGTGGTTACATGTGCTTGTAATAATGGATGACACTGTATTGTTAGCGACGAACAGGCAGAGTATGATACAAAAACTGTCTATAGTAAAAGCGTATTGCTTTGAATATGGGATGAAAATGAACCAGTCGAAGACAAAATTTTTCGTTATTAGAGGCAGCAGGGAAGACTCTGAACCTCTGATAGTTGATGACTTGATTGTAAGTCCTTGTGATACTTATGTTTATTTAGGATCACCTTTTACTAGTGACGGGTGTACTTCATCTGCTGTTCGAGCCCATGCTAAGGCAAAAATGTGTCATGTCCTTAAATATGTATCATTTGTGACCAAAAACAATGATGTTCCTTATATCATTAAGAAGCGAATTTTTGACGCATGTCTCATGTCTGCATTGCTGTATGGCTGTGAGTCGTGGTTGTGCTCGGATCTTAAGCCAATAATTAAGTTGTACAACTGGTGTCTGAAACAGTTGCTTGGAGTTAGACGGACTACCTGTAATGATGTGTGTTATATGGAATCAGGGTACCCTCCTTTACAGCACCTGGTTACAGTTAAGCAACATAGATTTTTTCGTAAGATGTGGCAGGAGAGATCCGAGCTCAGGGACGACCCGCTTGCTTTTGCTATTAAAACTGTGACTGAGTCAAATACAGTAACGGCTAGATTGGTGAGAGGTTTTATATCAAATGAGGTTAATGATTTGAGCAGAGCAATGCAGGAGGTTGAAGCTGGAATAAGAGCTAGTACATCATCTAAGCGACAGACATACTTACAATTGAATCCATCCTGTGATGTGCACAATGTGTATAAAGATAGGCATAACATCAATGAATGTCATAGGATATCATTTACTCGTTTTCGAGTGAGTGGACACTCGTTGGCAATTGAAACAGGGCGATGGAATAGGAGGGGTCGGGGCAGGCTTCCCCGTGAGGAACGACTGTGTGTGTGTGGGGAAGTACAAGATGAGAAACATGTTGTACAAAGTTGCCCTCTCACCAATCACCTTAGACAGAAATACCATTATAGCACACTAGATCAATTATTGTCTTTGTACATTGAAAACAATGATGTCATGTGTAGGATTATTCATGAAATTTTGAATACGTACTCTTAGAACATAAATTATACCTGTAAACTACAGTTGCCAAAAATATGATTAAAATTTCGAAATTTTTTTGTTCAAGTTATTGGTAATAAAAGAATGGTGTCTTTTGGACTACAGATAATTGTTTTGATACGTTAAGATTAAGGAATAAATGTATATCTTTTCCATTATTATATGTAAAAAAGAATAAAAAACATTGTATCCTGTGGTCAATAAAGTATCTATCTATCTATCTATCTATCTGTGTACCCCACAAGGTGTGAACCGCCAGCTTCGACTCTTATATCTGAAATACATGCCGGTGCTAGTTGGGGAGGGTAAAGGGTATATAGGTTTGGGAGTGGTGTGCTGATGCACGGAGGCAAGTTAGAGAGGAGACTGCTGTACTAAATTATATGTCAGCTATATAAATTTGTTACATAACAAATATGACATTGGTACTTGGTAGACCACAACATTGTGGTGGTTAGGAAAGTCCTTTGTTATTGTTTGTTTTCAGTATACTATGCACTCAAACTGTAATAGAAACATTGGTTCGTGAGGCAGTAGCTATAGTCTCAGCCAGATGTCATTAGAAATGTTTAGTATAAGCCATCGATCAGCAGCTCATCGTGGCTTTAATTAATATTTTATGTTCTGCATCATAACGTTCATAAGTAAATTATATATATTGAATGTGGAGTTTGAGAAGGTCACCACGTTCCTTGAACATACCACATCAATATCAGGCCACATATATTTCCTTAAATTGGTCCCTCCAATTTTAATCATTGTGACGATGACTGTATTTTCTGTCAATTATAACAAATTCCATCATTTTACGAGTATTGTGAATATTGGTAGTAGTGTCATTACTGTTGATACTTTACGATGTATTTTGACTGTTTCGACCGAGGTAATACTTTTTTATCATTTATCATTACATACTGAACTTTCACACATTTCAGTTTTGACATTACTAAGCGGTTATATAGGGGTTGAGCAAGGATGTCAATAAAATTAACACATTCAAAGTTAGAGTCGCGAATGTCTTGGGGGCCATCTCTCTCTCTCTCTCTCTCTCTCTCTCTCTCTCTCTCTCTCCACACACATTAATTGACCAGCAGGTTCACTTACGGATTTAGGTTTTTACTAGCATCATAGCGTCATGGCCTAAACTCGATTAATTTAAGTAAATACGTCTTCTTGTGTAAATGGGGTATTGTAAATCACATAAAAGGTGCAATGCAATTTGTATAAACATGATATATCAGAATATTAACTAATGTATACCCTGAATCAACCAACACCTTGAAGCTCAATTAAAGCATATATGAAGCATCTATCACCTCAATGATATGATTTATGTTTCCATCCTCAACCAATCCCTCTATGATCACAGAGTAATGTGAACAATAAAGCCTGTGAAAGGTTCACTATGTAATGAAAAATATGTAATGAATTATTTTAGGTTGGAACTGTCAAGAAATAACCTATTATGACACTTGTCAGTACACCATTATCACTGATCATAATGATAATCTAATGTTGGACATTGTTGTTATTGACAAATCTGTGTCATCGTCACAAAATAATTACAATATTGCAATGACTAACTTGAAGGGACGAGCCTATCTTTACTTGTGAGGACTAATGGTGGCGTGGAATGTTATAGCAACACAGTGACGTGCTAATATTACACACTCGATATTATTCTTACGTGCTGTAACTATCATCAATGTTTTGATTTAGAACATTAAATAATAACACCACGATGTGTTACTATAAATTACCTTTGACCTAAATTGAACATTCATAAAAGACGACTGTATTACTGCTTGCAGTCCCCGCCCTACCCTGCCTCCATAGAACACCACACAACATCCAAGCCTCCACCATCCATCAATCAACCTCCCACTGACTCATACTGGTATGTGTTTCGGATACTAGAGTCGACGACACTGGAGGTTCACACCTTGTGAGGTACACAGATTGACAACGCTGGAGTGATGAACGTTGCAGTGGAAGAGACTGTACACTCTCCAAAAGGTATCGGGCCACTTTCACATCGAAACAATATGACACTATGGCCAAACATTGTGATACTTTACTGTGACGCCTGCATTTTGTTGGTACGCCTGTAGTGGCTTAATTAAGGCAGTCCATCGTAGCCGATGACGACTTTCATTTCTTCCTCTTTAGTGATAAGATGAATGATGAGGCTGCTTTATTATTGTTGATGAGGCACCCGCCTTCTATGAGCATTGGTGTGTAGTACAGATGCCATCACCACCAACACTTTTATTGTGATTCAAATAATGAATCATTTTCGTTCCAATCACTATATGACTCCTCAGCTTATCTCATAATAAGCGAATCGACTGAGGCTTTTCTCACGAAATTAAGCACCTTTTAATCCCTATTTGTCAAGTAATTCCTCTGGCCTGTCATGTTAAATAAGATGCATTACTTTCAATTAATACAAATGACATAATGGTTATAAGATCATATTCTATCCATTTTCACATCTTTATGTAACACACGGCACTTCAACAGTAACAGTATTTAATGTGTGATGATGAGAGATTGGTGGCAACTCAGTCACCATTACCAACCCAAACTATAATGCTGTCCATGTGACTTATTGTTCACTTCCAGAAACATCGTGACCAGGTGGACCGATACTTTTTGGAGAGAGTGTACACTCGCAATCCAAAATTTGTATCCAGGTTTTGCTGAAGTTTCGAATCATTTGACATAGTAGTGAACCAATTACAACGCTTATCCTGTTTCATATTTTCTTGAGATTGCTTAATACTCGATCAGGCTATTCGAAGCAAGCCTGGATACAAATTTTGGATTGCGAGTGTACATAAAGGCCCGAGACTGACTGAATTTCCAAATAGCCCTTTTGCCTTCTTCAGCTCGAACGGAAAATTTCCGTACAAGCTATACATTTGGAGCGCGTTTTTAGCGGCTCAAACGGAAAAAATGCGTTCGAGCTGTACATTTAGCTGTCGCGTATTATATTACCATTCATGTACAGTCCCGAGCTAATGAAAGGGAAACACCACCATTGTCCAAACAAGCACATCACGGTTGTTTCTACCCGGCGAGGTATTGGGGAGAGGGTGAGAGTAATAAGGGAGAGGGTTGGGGGGGTTCGAATTGTATTGAACCATCTATATAGTTGCCACCATTCGGTTAAGTTTGAACTGTTTAGGATTCTCTTCTTCTATTCATGTTTACCTGTTTACGAGCATTAGCTCATCTTCTATTTTTTTTTCTTTTTAGTTACGTAAAATCTTGGTCTCCTCATATGTTGATATTTACAATATATTTTCTTTCCGCTCTATTGTTACCAAGTTGTATAACAAGGGACGTGAGGGTAGTAAACTTAGTTTATCTTGCTTCTTATATTTGCCTCTTATCTAAAATGACTCTAGTAGTAATCGGTTGCTGTTAATCACCGTATTAAACAACTGTGTAACTAAATTACAAACATCATTAGATAGTGATATACTTAAAGAAATGTCACCTCTCAAATAAATGTGCAGACAAATAACAATCTTCTTTGTATGTCTGTTGCACTACTTTATTAACAGACTTCATAACGCTGTAGGCCTGTGTGGCAGGAACGAGATGACGATAACATCCACTTCACATATGCATGTTAACTATGTCATGCAATACAATGCTTTTATAACTTAAGGCAATCTTCAATCACTACGTAGGGTCGTAGGCGGAACGTAGCCATCATATGTTTATTGTTTTGTGGAGCTGCCTTAAAATAGATATCATAATTATGAACTTGAGTGCTTTCATTGTGTTTGTGCGTGCACTGTACGTGGAGCTGGTAGAACAAGTTAACGTACGGTGTTAATTACGTTGCTTTATTCGTTGCCTGCAGCTGCTTTATTTTTGCAGTCACTACAACATAAAGTAGGCTATATTATATATAATAACTGCAAATAACATGCACACATGTATAACTGTTGAGCCTGTCCTAAGGTTTTAAGAGGATAGAGTACAATTGGTAAATTAAGAGTGCCTTAATTGATTCCTCCAAAGTATACAAGGAAACAGGACCAGAATAATAAAAATAGCTGTGGCCTTTTGCTTGGAATATAGTTTGGAGGAATCAATTGCTCTAGATTTACCAACACTGTCCCAAGGACAATGGGGATAACAGATAGGCTATAAGCTATATATTTTGGAGACCACGAGAAAACGTCTGGTTATTTTTCAGAGGTGATCTGATGGGTTCAAGCTGTTCGTTAAGTATCCTGACAGCCTACAATCCCGAGGTTGAGATATAAAAAAAGAAAAAAATTACACCACCGAATCATTCTATATAAACCAAGTTGCGTGCCGAGTACATTACTACTGTCTACTAAAAAATTTGTGAAGTAAATAGTACATGCACGAGCTCGGCTAGGTTAGGTTAGGTCCTGGTTAGGCTAGGTTAGGTTTGGTCAGGTTAAATTGTACTTGGTTGGTTCTATCGTTATAACCCAAGCGCTATTCTCCTTCCAACCGCTATGATTTTGGCCCAGCAGTAAGTGGTGTGTGCATGTACCCAGTTAGAGAGTGTTTTTATGCGACCGGGGCAAAATACTGGGACCTAGCCGGATCTGGCAACACTGCTACAAAACGGTAATTCTTTCAATAAATACCGTGAAGGTTCCCTATGCCCGCTACAAGGGCTGCCCCACGGTATATATAATGACTATAGTAATTATACCGTGGGCTGCCCATTGATATATATTTTGTTACCTAAGCCGAGCGCGACCTGACTGATTGATATCCAGGATCCACTAAAGTATATAGGTTGACCCTGAATATATCCAAATTCCAGGATGTAGGCTCTTATCCTACCTATAGTTCATATCTCTTTTCACTGCTTAAAAATTTTGTAGCTAATCCAGATTAACTTGTACGTTATGTTGCCTATAGACCCAAATTTACAGCCATAACATCTTTCCATCACATTTTCACTAATCACTATAGGCCTACCCTCGATTCACAGACACACACCTTCCTAATGCACCACCAACACTTAATTCTCTATAGTATCTTAACAACGAGAAACTCACCCGCTTTCATCCTGCTCTTGCCAAGTCCAACTATTGACTGAGTCTGACTCGTATCAGTCGTATATCTCGATGGTTGGATGCTGTGCCAGGCTGCCAGTTCACTGCTGTGAGCTCCACACACACTCTTATACTATCGTCCCTGGGGAAGTGCCATGTGTTTCCAAGAGAGTGAAGAGACTCTGTAATTAGTTTTTATGAAGCACGTGCGGTATTGTATAATCTAATGTAATTAGCCTAGCTATATGTATGCGGTCGACCTTCACCTAACATATCACCTAGCTTTAGTAGACTGCTCAAGATTTGTAAACGCAAACAACTATGAATAATTTTGTCACATTTATCCTCCCCTTATCTCTTAAAGCTAGGGATTCATCCGCCGTGCCAGCCCCGTGGTGGTGTCTGGTGTGTGTTTTATCTCCCCAATGTAAACAAGTTCAACAAAATTTGGGCCATATTCCAGCAGAACACTCGTGGTGCATACAATGGCGTGGTACCGGTACGATGGCTCCATAGAGTATAGACAAACAACAGAGCCATCGTACCAGGACCACGCCATTGTCAACATCATTGACGCTCTTGCATACGATCCATAATTTTATCGCAGTATATTTAACTCCTCACAATACATAGATATACAACGTACATTAAATTATATACAATTTGAAAGGATATACCTTTAGCTCTGAGATGAGGGATACATGTGATTAAGAAAAATGGCACAATACACCAAATTGTAGGCGTGAAATTATAAGCAATATTAATTTCTCGCAAATATATTTCATCCAAACTCCTTTGACCCTTGCAACTGTGCTTGCAACATAATAAAAGATGCCATATAGAGAAGGAAAACTCACACAGCATGACATGAATGGAATTTTTAAACGTTGATCAAAATAAACTATGAATTTATTACCACTAAACAATAACATAATAATAACCAAAGAAATGTAAATAAGCCGGCTATATAAGATTCAGAATTTGTAGGAATACCTTTAGATAGGGATAGTGATGCTACTTTGAAGATAATTATAAGCTCCACAAATACTCGTTTCGTCTATACACTATCGGTACAAACAAACTACAAACAATAACAAACTCATGAGGCATTCTCAATTTTCTGACTTTTCTCACTCTCAATGTTGGATTGTTTGATGAAGAGGTGTTCTGTGTGGAGTGTTAAAATTTTATGACAAAAGATGACAGTAAGGTGTTAAATTTAATAGCCCAAGGAACTTATTACACCTTTAAATGACAGTAAAGTGTTAAATTTAATAGCCCAAGGAACTTATTACACCTTTAAATGATAGAAAAGTGT
Organism: Petrolisthes cinctipes; assembly: GCA_033782935.1. Lineage (NCBI taxonomy): Eukaryota > Metazoa > Arthropoda > Malacostraca > Decapoda > Porcellanidae > Petrolisthes > Petrolisthes cinctipes. The sequence continues at coordinate 58,174 of JAWQEG010004597.1, read as the reverse complement.
TAAATTTAATAGCCCAAGGAACTTATTACACCTTTAAATGACAGTAAAGTGTTAAATTTAATAGCCCAAGGAACTTATTACACCTTTAAATGACAGTAAAGTGTTAAATTTAATAGCCCAAGGAACTTATTACACCTTTAAATGACAGTAAAGTGTTAAATTTAATAGACCAAGAAACTTATTACACCTTTAAATGATAGAAAAAAGGTTGAATTTAATAGCCCAAGGAACTTATTACACCAAGAAAGGACAGTCAGTAGAGGGTTGAATTTAATAACTCGAGGAACTTATTACACCAAGAAAGCCATCATAGTGACATATAAAGAAGCCAAACAACACTTGTAATTTTCAAGACGAGATTTCCTACAACACGATGAACTTGGAGTTACTAGGTAAGAAATGCTATTTTCACATGATTAGTCACTATGTACATTGTGCAGAAATAGGTATTAGTCAAGCGTTTCTCCATATTCATCACCATAAATTCTGGGTATTTATTGAAAGAATTACCGTTTTGTAGCAGTGTTGCCAGATCCGGCTAGGTGCCAGTATTTTGCCCTGGTCATTTCCTGTACTTTACCTCGGTTATTTCCCTGTAGTTTTCCCAGGTTAGGTCCCGGTAGTCTGCCCAGGTTAGGTCCCGGTAGTCTGGTGCGGTCTAGGTTAGGTTAGGTAAGGTCAGGCTAATATCAAAATATGAATATGAATATGACCTATCTTGGAAATGGGGCATATGGGGAGGAAATGCCATAGAAGAAAATAGTCTTAGAATTGTCTAAATAAGTGGGTAAGGAAGGTAGGAAAACTATACGCAATAACGGTAATTCTTTCAATATTTACCATAAATTCTGTTCTGTCAAATACATTTCTTAATACACGTACGTAATTTCCTCATAGATTATTTCTGTCGCAAATGCATAGCTTTCTTAATACAACTACCCTTAAATGAATCAATGGTATTTATGCTATAGAAGAAAATAGTCTTAGAATTGTCTAAATAAGTGGGTAATGAAGGTAGAAAAACCGTACGTGATAATGGCAATTCTTTCAATATTTACTGTACCATTCTGTAACTATGTATTGTGATTTATATTTTTCAGAGTCGTTTGGGCAGAACTATCCAGAAGAGTTTGATGGAGCTCTGGACTGTGCATCTCTGGCCGTCACCTGTGCATTTAATAGACGAGGAACACTCCTGGCTGTGGGATGTAATGATGGCCGTATTGTTATATGGGACTTCCTGACCCGGGGTATAGCCAAGATTATCAGTGCTCATGTCCACCCAGTGTGCTCTCTCAGGTCAGATTTGGTGCAGCTAAGGCCATAAGTTACATGTAACCCATCTTGAAGTATAGAGTCAGGTCTGTAGGTAACGGTATAAGCCTATTTATGCTATTACTAGCATTATTATATGGGTATGAATACAGTCATTCCTATCAATGTTCTCTATAGAGAGTAAAATTAAACATTATTTAGTTTTCCCTTTATATTTATCTTCATGATTACCAATATAAGTAGATTAAATGCATTTGGAATTAAACTTTTGGGGTGATTGTACAATAATTTTCCAAATTTGTATTAAGATTTTTGCCTCTTTACAGTTGGTCAAGGGCTGGTTACAAGCTTGTGAGTGTATCAACAGACAACAACGTGTGCATTTGGGATGTCTTGAATGGAGAATGCGATGTCAAATATCGGTTTCCTTCACCTGTCATGAAGGTTAGTTGTGAAATGTTATATTTATTTATGAAATTATTATGCAAAATGTACTTACTGTACTGAAAAGTAAAAACCTTTCATCCTGTACTCGTTTAGCATAATGAAAAGCTCATGCTAACTAGGCACAGGAGTCAATTCTGACCTTTAAATTTTGTGTATATTTAGTCTTATTGCAAGGACCAGTATTGGGTTCCTTGGATGCAATATCCTGCATCCAAGTTTGACTATGAGTATGGCAGTAGATCAAGGGGATTAATTAAGCCATAGCATTTAGTTTAATGATATTCGTGTGTCAGTGTAGGAATAGCAGTAATTATATTCACATATTTTTGTGTTAATTACTTATCTTGGATAATTCCAGGTGCAGTTTCATCCCAGAAATGACAAAATGTTCCTGGTTTGTCCCATGAGGCACCCAGCTGTTTTGGTTCATATTGATGCCTCCCATGAAGTAATTCCTTTGGATGATGAGGTACTATTAATATCCTTATTTTTACTGGAGGTTAAGTCTTTAACACTCTTATTCCTGTAGTTTTAAGCTGAAGTTGAAAAGAAAACAGCCTAATAAACACTGATAGTACATTCTAGCTTAGAAAAATTGCCCACATATAAGGGTAAATTTCTGTTCCTGTCTGTATAACTGAAAGAGGTATTGTTATTCCATCCTCATACTATACTTTAAATACCATATTTTGTTAGAATAATACTTTATTGTGTTTGCAGGGTGATGTGAATATAGTAGCTTCCTTTGACCGGCGGGGTGATTACATCTACACAGGCAACAGTCGAGGCAAAGTACTCATTCTTACTTGTCCTGGTTTGAAAATTAAAAATTCATTTAGAATTGGCCCAGGAACTACTAGCGCTGCTGCAGTGAAGAGCATTGAATTTGCCCGAAGAACTGAGTAAGTTCTAGGGACTCCAATGTACAGTATTGCACTGAATTTTTACCAGTGAAATGCATTGCATATTGTAATCTTTCTATGCTGTGATTTGAGATATGATAATAAAAGTATTTAGACACCTTCTGTATAATCCTTTAAATGAGAATTTTATACTGACCTAATGCCTTGTTTTCTCAGCTTTTTCCAGGTGAACTCTGCTGACCGAGTGATCCGTGTTTATGATGCACGTAAAGTTTTGAAAAGTGGAAAAGATGATGACTTGGAGCCCACTCAGAAGTTGCAAGATCTTGTGAACAAGTAGGTGTTGATTTATGAGTATGTACATTGAGAGCATTGATATGTTTGGATCTTGTAGTATTAGAACCACATAGAAAGTGATGTACTGCTTCTTGCAATATGAGAACCATGACGAGAAAATGTTCCATTGATTTGTTCGTATTGTGAAATGTTGGGTCCTCTGATGACGATAATATGGAAGAGATGACTTTACAGTATTGTATTATGTTATGGCTTCAGAACTATGTGGAAGAAATGCTGCTTCTCTGGCGATGGGGAGTACATTTGTGCAGGATCAGCACGACAACACTCCCTGTACATTTGGGAGCGGAGTGTGGGTAACCTGGTCAAGATTCTTCACGGTACAAAGGGAGAAATGTTACTGGATGTGGTGGTAAGCTTGAAAAAAACATAGGATATGTCCAGGCCAGATGATATAATAATTCTGTGGCTGGTTAGTACTGACCAGCATAGAATGAGGAAGAGATAAAAAGATAATATTATGCTGGGATAGATTGGAATTGGAATAGCTTTTAATTTGATGTTGATTTATTTATATATGTATATGTGACAACCAGGTAATCTTATTGATGTCCAAACTCTGTGCTTTACTGTCAGGAAAGAAAGTCCTTCAACTTTAACTTGACTCAATGCTATAAATTACTTGTATAAAATTGGAAAAAAATTGAAATATTTTGGAACTGTACATGTAACAAAGCTGGAGAGTTCTGTATGGACATATTTCCACCCCCAAGTACACACATTAAATTCAAAGCACCTGAGTTTTATGAGTTTTGTTGCATGAAGCAGTAGAGTCCTTGGTGGATAAGGTATCTTTGAGAAACAGTAGGCATGAAACTTTGCTGCTTTACTTAGAAGATGATTTGCTGATAGAAGGTGTTCACAATTGCACTGGTAAGAATTTTATATTAATTTGCCTTCTATGGGAGTACAGAAATTTACACCATATTTCCTGTTATCTGCAGTGGCACCCTGTGAGACCAATTATGGCATCAATAAGTTCTGGAGTGGTCTCAGTGTGGTCCCAAAACCAGGTGGAAAACTGGTCAGCTTTTGCCCCTGACTTCAAGGAACTGGATGAGAATGTGGAATACGAGGAGCGCGAGTCTGAGTTTGACCAGAGTGATGAGGACAAGAGTGTGGAGATGAGTCAAGAGAGGCGAGAGGAAGATGTGGAGGTGGGTCCCGTATTTTTTTTTTTTCCAACTTTTCAATTAATCTTTACACTGATATCCAGGCTTTCATCAGTACCCCATTTCCCTTTTTCAAGAGGTGAGGACTCCATGGTCAGGGATGAAAAATTGAAAACAATAATAGAGCAGAGAACGTGACAGAATACCCAGTGAATTGAGTCACACCCACATTCACTTCCCCATTAAGTCCACTAACACATAAATACAAGATTCTGGCACACAAAACAACACTAAAACTTTACTGGGCCTCGTGATGTAGCATGAATGAAAATTTTCCAGCAACCTCCTTGAAGAACCACTCAGTCATTTGGTCATTTAATATCTTCATATTTTCCAAATTTAGGTTAGATTTTACAGGTACAGGTACAGTATCTTGTTTTCTGTTTCAGGTTGATGTGACAAGTGTTGAGCCAGTTCCAGCTTTCTGCAGTTCAGATGAGGATGATGACAGCAATGCCCTGCTTTACCTCCCTATATCACCAGAAATTGAGGAGCCTGAGGAGGGATGGGGACCAGAGGGAGCACCAAATGAAGATCTTTCCAATAAAAGATCAGGGGATAGCAAAGAAAATGTGTCCCCTAAAAAGAAGCGACCAAAGACTTATGATATTTCACTTGAAAATGCACCGACTGATGGTGAGTGATTGTATTGACATTAAGTTTAATATTTTTTGGATGAAGAATACCTGAGTTATGTTTGGGTGGCAACAGACACACTTTTAACTCATTCAGCACAATTCACAGTGACACCACTCTACAGTAGTGATTTAACATTGGTTATTTCCTTGTAGTTTACTTGCTATAGGGAAGCTCTTGGCTCTTATTTGTTTAGCACTGTTACAACAACACACAGTATGGGGATCGGGGATAAGCTAAAAACAGATGGCAGTGTTGATCATTTTGTTCTGCAGCAAATCAGTCCTGGTATTGGTTGATGATTATGGATTTTGATGTAAAGTAGTACATAATAATAATACCCTCTCTCAGAGGTAAAAGTTGCATCAATATTTTATGGTATCACTTACATTCCTTTTTTTTTTATTTTTTTCCACAGAGGTTCACCCACTAGTCAGCAACCGTCCCAAAGAGAAGCAGGCAGCAGCTAACAAAAAGGGACGAAGCAATTCCAAAGGCGAGGCGAAGAAAGATAGAAAAAAGCATTAAGGTCATTTTAGTAACCTCTTTTGAATTTGAACTTGGTATAATGAAAATCGTAAACCCAACTTATACTACTGGTAATTCTTTTTCGAGGTGATATTAAGATTTGTATTCTAGTTCACCAAAACTTTCTCATCCCATGTCATTCCATTTTCCCTCATATATAGGTCATGCCCATTTCATACCACTACCTTCATCTCAGCCTACAATTCATTCCATTATTCATCCTCTTTGCCATTGCTGTTTTGCAGTATTGTATCACCAAAGGCATTAGTGACCATAGATTGCCTCACCTCTCTTGAGTAAATACCTGATTCTAATTCTGACAAGGTTACTAAGACCCAGTAAACAACAGGTATTTTATGTACAGTAATAGTTAAGTTACCTAACACGATTATTTTATGTATTTTTTATTATGTGTACTTATCACTTCAGGTTTATCTACTCAGGAGAATGTAATTTGGTTATACTGTTTACAGTATTGCATATTTATATAATAAGTGTGTTGTTCATTCTTTTGAAAGTATTTGCTGGTACTCCTAATTATGTTCTCCTTGGTATTTAAGAAGGTGAAATGCTTTTTATTATAAGTATGACACTATAAAAATTTGAGTGCTAGAGAAAGAAATATTAGCTTAATTATTTGATAAGCAGATATAATATCCATAGTATTTTATCTGAGCTGTTTGCAAGTCATTCTGAGGGACATGTGACCAAATGCCATCACAATAAATTGTAGCTGACTGAACTACTACATCACACACTAAAGTTACAAGAACATCCCAAATGTGACTTTCTGAGTTTTATCCTTTCCATATTGAATTAAAACCTAGATCTGATAGGTGAGAGTTGAAACAGGGAAGGCATGGAGTCGGAGAGACCACAGGTTGGAAAATACTTGTTCCAATTCAATCCCATAATTTTCCACAGGTTAATGTTAAGATTGACCAAAAGAACTTTGATATAAGACAATTGTAAACCCAAAAAAAGTTCTGCGGTATTTTCTATGCAATAAATATGAATAATGTACGGTAAAAAAATTCAGCTATTTAAATCCCCCCACCCTTTCTGCAGTTTTATAGCTCAAATATATGTATATTATTAAAAGCAAGATTGGTGAAGGAGGATGGAAGTTGTTTGGCTAAGCTGACACTGCCGTTTAAATGACTTAACATTGAAAAATGATGGTCATCTTCAGTTGGTGTCGGGTATTTTAGTCACCGTGGTATATCATCCCATTTATGTAACACAGGCCTTATTGTCATGTCAGAATCTCACACTTTAGGGAACATTAGCTGATTACACAGGTTCCAATGCAAATTTTTATACTGTACCAAAAATGCGATTAATGTGCATAATTAGGGCAGTAATATTATTGGAATGCTCGCCAATATTTGGCTTCAGCTGTATGTTGCTTACAAGTTTTTGACACTTGGCATGCAGTCTTAGAATGACTTGTACAGTTTTATAAATAATTGTTTCTGTAATGTTCAGGGCTGATTTTATTTTCAGTTGTAACATTTATTATCTAACACCTGAGTGGCCACATAAAAACACCTGCCAATCCATTTCATGATCAAATATTGTTTCAGTCACTTATCACATTTACTCTTTTTCATATACTGTACTTTCTCCTTCTTTCTCATTCTTGGTCTCTCAGTCTCTCTCCTTTCATCTACCAATCTGAACGCTGTAAGTTTAGGTCTGGATTTATTCCAATCATACATTAATGTTATCTTCTAAGTTTTTGAATACTAATTTTAACAATATTTAGTATTGTATAGATTCTGTATAAGGATTGGCTAGGAGTTTAAATAAATATTTATTCTTGATCATGAATCCTTGTTAAGTAAGTCATCCAAATCCAAACTTTGTGTGGCTTGAATTTTGGGATGAAATTGACTCTCCCAAGTTCTGGTTCCAGAAGGTGGTGTGGCTCGATTCATGATCCTTGGATCAGAAGATTTCCTGTGAAATTTTATAACCATCTGGCACTACAGGTATATATGACCTCAGATTATTATTTTTGTTTTAACTGCAAGATGGCAGTTGCATTGTTCTGTATGCTCTGATAATAAAGTTTGTCTGATGAATCAGTCTGTTTATACTGTACTGGTGATATTGCAGTATAGCATAGATACCAACAAAACATTTGGAAATGTCAAACTATCAAGTTTTTAGAAATGCTAAATTCTGGTAATGCTAATAATTCAAAGTTCACCATCCCCATTTGAAGCGTGATGACATCAATCAACTGAATCAAGACAAACTATAAAGTCAAAAGTGTGAACTCTCGACCAGTTTGTTCGGAATGACGTGCAACTCCCGTAGAATTTATTGAAACTTTTCTGTAAACCTTTTTCTCCACGATTTTGAAGAAAAGTTTTGTCCCAATTAATCTCTGAGTACCAAATAGACTTAGGTTTTATATAACCCTACTATTGTTTGTATTACGTATCACCGACTACTTTAAATTCATCATAATTTACTTATATATATGTAATATCTGATGTGAGCCGGGTTTTTTTTTTAAATGTGGCACTGTGTTGGTGGTTGGTACAGTCATCTGAAATAAAGGAAAAACTGCATAAGAGTTTCACGCGGCAAATATTTACAATTTATGTATATTTCAGTAGGGGACAATAAAATAGTTATGAATGTTATGATTGTTATCCCCCTCCCCACCTTTGAATATTTAGTTTTAGGCCCGTAGTAATGTAAACAAGTTGCTGGCACACCTTCAAACAACTATCTTGAACTCAAATGAACTAAAGCTGAGGTTGCTTGCTATACAAGCCTCTAACTCAGGTAAATCCACTGTAACACCGTAATATTGGCCCAGGAGACATTATACTCTACAATATAGGCTGAAGATTGTCCAGGTCCTAAATATTATTAACTGGGATGTGAGGAAGGAGAAATGAGGGTAATTGCGTACGGTTTTTCTACCTTCATTACCCACTTACTACCCTATTTTCTTCTATGACATTTCCTCCGTAAATAGATAGAGCATATTCAAATGGGGCATTTTGAAATTAGCCTGACCCTCCATAACCTAACCTAGACCACACCATACTACCTGGGCAAACTACCAGGAAATAACCGTGGTAAAGTACAGGAAATGGCCGGGGCAAAATACTGGGACCTAGCTGGATCTGGCAACACTGCTACAAAACGGCAATTCTTTCAATAAATACCGAAATGAGTTAGTGATCATGGCTACTCAGTTATTGATGTAGGCTATCAACATTGGACACAAATTTTATTGGTTTTAGTACAGAAGTTGACCTTACTGTATAATAGATATTTTACTGTCATTACCCACTATTTTGGACCATTCTAAGACACTTTTCTTCTATGGTTTTTCTTCCTCAAATGCCCCGTTTTTGAGATATGCCCCATTCCCAATACCCATAGAAACATGGGGGGCCCGATGGGAATCGGGGGTTGATGGGTGGGGGAAACACGCATTTTACTATTGTTCTTCCTTTATAATACACTTCCTACCTTAATTTACGTCGTATACTATATATTATTCACCAATTTATTTCATTTCATTACAATCTGCAGCAGTGTTGCCAGATCCGGCTGGGTCCTAGTATTTTACCCCTGTCATTTATTGTACTTTATCACGATTATTTCCCGGTAGTTTGCCCAGGTTAGGTCCCGGTAGTCTGATGCGGTCTAGGTTAGGTTAGGTCAGGTCAGGTAAGGTCAGGCTAATTTCAAAATGCCCCATTTGAATATGCCCTATCTTGGAAACGGGGCATTTGAGGAAGAAAAACCATAGAAGAAAAGTGTCTTAAAATGGTCCAAAATAATGGGTAATGACAGTAAAATATCTATTATACAGTAAGGTCCACTTCTGTACCTTTACCATTTTATTAAACCTGTTACCTAGGCTCAGATCATTGAGGTCATCACTAACACACACAGGTATATATGTACCGTAACCATGTGTACATATCACAACTTCTAAAATGGCGAAACTAAGCCAGGCCATAACAAAGTGGGGTGTGAGGTAAATGCCAGATACTTCATGGTGCTAAGTTTTATCAAGGATGCTTATCTATGTTTAGGTGGCCTTATGATTTAGCCCTGAAACCTGATTGGGAAGAAAAAATGTTCTCACCCCTCATCTTAGTGGATTTGATTTCTTGACCTTTCGATTTCTAAGTCCAATATACTGACTACCCAACTATCTCCCCCTCTAAGATAATTTATATATGTAAACAGAGTGAAGTCCGTGTGTACAGTCATCCACCAACCAGTATGAGCCGCTCAACCTCACCAGACATAACTGCCAAGAATTTGTCTGGTCAGCGTAAGTTGAATTCTTTCTGGGCTTAGATTGATGCCTTATATTCAGTTGCAATTTTATATACAGTCCTCAATATTTTCTGTTCCAACATTTCTTCCATTTATTAACATGGCCTTCTTTCATACTCAGATTATTCTCACGCATGTATTCCCATACTTTCCTCACCCATCTGACTGGTTGTCTCCCTCTTATAACAGGCAATTTAGTAGGTTAGGGTCGAGTTTCAAGTATGTTGCATAGAATATTGAAATATGTACAGTATTATTAGTCAGTCAGTTAATCTGCTATGTATGGTAATGCATTTTCCATTTTTTATTCTAGTGAATGTAGGTGTTAATATAGAGTTATGTGTTAGTGATCAAAACAATGTAGAATTGTGTTATTGTAAGCATTAATTCAGAGTTCTGTCACAGTGAGTGGCAACCTCCCAGTGTATGTGTCACCTGATGACATCACCAAACACCCTCTACTGAGCCAACTGCTGGAGGACCTCATTCTCCGCTTGACCCCTACTGGTGTACACAAGACCACACATACCCAACTAACACAAACCACCCAAGCCATGATGCATGCAAGGTATGTTCTTCACTCCCTCCCCACCCACACTTCACACACACACCCCAACTCTTTAAGGGGAGAGTACAGTTTTGGTATTTTGGGAGATAATGATTCCTCCAAACTATTCCCAGCTATACGCCACCATTATTTATGTTCATCTGGTCCTGTTTCCTGGCATACTTTGGAGGAATCAAGAAGCTCTAATGTACCAAACGTATACTCTTCCCTTAAACCATACAAATTATAGGCTTGGTACTTCACTCTTTGCAGACAGGCACACACCATTACCCTACAGTTATAAACAAATAATAACCATGATAGCCTACAGCCAGGGAACATATAATCATCCTTGGTATTAGTGAGTACCATGTGTTCTGTTGAGGTACTGTACTGCCAAACAATATGCAATTGTACACTTTGAAAATATTCTCATAATTTATGATAAAAAAGGAAAAACATTGGAAACACAATTAATTTGATGGCTACTGCATCATTTAATGTTGAAATATTTTACTCTCTCCATCCTCTCACCTCCCCAAACTGTTTTCAAACCCAATTCTAGTTGGCACTCTTACCCAATAGTGTGTTGTAAAGTCACCTTACTATTTACTGATATTGAACTGTAGTTCCTTCTATTACATACACCCTGAAACTCATCTTCTACCCTCTGCAGCTCCCTCTCACTCTCATAAGGGCACAAATTACTGCCTAGTAAGAGTGTAGGAATAAGAGTCTGATTGGACCATTTGAAACCTTAAGTCCTTAACCCCCTATGCTGGTAATCAGATACAATATGTATTATCCCCAAAGGCAGAAGTTCCTGGAAGCAGCAACACTTCATCGCTTGACAACTGATGTCTTGCTGAACACTACTGGGAATGATGGTGACCAGAAGGTGAGAATAGTTCATCCTCTATTTCACCCATTGTACAACATCCACCTTATCCATGCACACTCATTTTGTCCCATAATCTATTTCACCCACCCCTCATTCATACACATTCTCTACATTTCCCTCACCTTACTGGTATATACAGTACAAGAATTACAACATATCCAACCCCCTGTAAGTGCAATGGTTTTGAGAATTTCAAAATTATTGAATTTAATTTTCATCAACAACACTTCATGTTTATGACATCTTATCCATTCTGCAGGTTCGGAGAGATATGCTAGAGGCCCTAACACTGTCAGAGGTACAGGACCACCTCACTCTGATTGGGCCTGCAGAGGATGACCAGGCCAAGTCTACACACCAGGGGAATCAACACTCACCACCAGCCACTGGAAAGGTATGACGAGTAATAATTGATGGTCTTCATTCTCATTTTCACTCAATAAATGCAGGTGTCCCTCAAGGATTAGTTTTGGCCCCAACTTTATTCAATATCTATAACAATGATCTATACTTTTTTTTTTTTTTTTAATAATTATTTATCATTTGTTGTCATTGATTTTCCTTCCTCCTCTCAGAAACTTTGAAAGAAAAGATGGCGATCGTTGGTTTTAGTTTCCTTATATTTTTCTATCCTTTATCATTGTTCACACTCTGGATTTTTATTAATAATTATACAATACCCAGCTGCAGGAGATGGTCATGAGGGAGTATGATTAAGAATACATTTATGAATATAAAATCTATGTGGCTAACTGAGCATATATGAGTTGATAATTGAGTTTAACATCTTGTGCATTACAGTGACTAGAATTGTTAACTCAGTGCTACTTATCTGCAGGCAAGGGTGTTTGGGTTGAATGAAGAGGATCTGATGTTGTCGTTAGATGTAAGGGTGAGGAGGGAGCAGAGCATGAGGTTAGCTGGAGCACTGGAAGTCCAGCTTGAGAAAGAATGGACCAAAATTGCAGCTTTCGTTGATCCCTTTGGTCAGTAAATATAACTATTGCTGATATTCTCGAGATGCTTAGTCTTAGTTATGCAGTATTACAATAACTGATCTTTGAAAATTGGGTGTCTATTCAGATTTCACTCGACTGCATATTCATTTTACAGCATCACAACACCACACTCTCCTCAATTGTAGGTTATCTCATTCCAATACAATACACCTCCCCTCCACATATCACATTCTCGATCAAGACTATCCACCACAACTTGCTTCGCAACATATCATTCCAACACACCTCACTTCATTACACTTCCCATTATCTCATACCACTCCACTGCATTTTCCTCCACCATATCTCATTTCCACTCCATCGAATTTCACCACAGTTCCACGAGTCTTATACCGCATCACACCACTACATCTCACTCCATCACATTCCACCAAACCTCTTCATCTCTCTTCACAAAACCTTGCTTCTACCATACCTCTCCCTCCACTACAGAGTTTATGAGCTATGACTTAGACAAAGTGATGGCAATTGTTGAGCGACTGCAAAGCACCAAGCAGAAGCTAACCAAAGAAAAGAATCAACTGGTCCACAGCACATTCCAAACTGACTGCCTTTCTGAGCAGGTGAGTGGAGAGCTGCCAAACAAGTTAGATTTTCCCCAGAACATAGGTATACAGTAGTACCTTAGAAACTTGTACCTAGTCCAAAGAGTTTTACCAACTCCTTTGCCAGTCTTAAGATGCATTCACCAATATTGTGGATTTAATTTTCCAACTTAATAAATCCCTTCCCCATCCATGTGAGAGTAAGCATTAATAATGTTTCAGGTATACAGGCAGCTGGTGGAGTACAGCAAAGTGTTGCACAGCCTGGCCAGGAAGCAACGTCTCTCCAGCTACTTTTCACAGCACCTGGCTAGTTCTTTAGTCAATCTGAATACCCACACCTTGAGGCTCAGGTTAGAATTTTAGCTTAAAGTATTTTGTATATTTGCATACCATAATTTTTAGTGTAGAGTATGTACTGTATAAACCATTACAGCACCTCGGCTCATCTAAGCTGACCTTGATTTCTTTGATGTGACCTCAGGTGCCTACAGTTGGAGGTGCTGGTAGCCACATACACCAGTCAAACGGTACCAGCATTGAGGAGCTTGGAGGGTCACCTTACCCAGCGTGGCAAGGTGGCACAGCAGAACTTGACCCGCCTCAACCATGCCTTTGCTTCATTTTCTGGCCTCGACTCCCAGTACCAGGAGCTCCTGCATGAGTATGCCAAGCTACAAGAGGACATTGCCTTTGCTCAGACCTTCACTCAAGTTTGAGTTTTACCACTCACACTGTTAGTGTAACTATAACATCCCTTAAAGAATTCCCTACATTTACTCTTCATGCCTCATGCAAATTTTATCCCATACCTGCCTTTTGTCCCATATATAGCTTTTCTTAATAGCTTAGTCTTTCCTGTTGCTCCTGCTTAACTTCTTTCTACCACTTTAATGCTTGCCTGTATATCAGTCCATCTGTGAAGCACCCCTTTGCTACTGCTGCATTGTCAACTTCCTATTAAGATTTGAAGTTGACAGTACAGATGAGGAGCGTGAGTAATGTCATCTGGAATGGTTAGCCTTCTTTAATGTTTTAGTTTGGAGTTTTCATCCTAAGTCTTGAAGAACTTGTTGAATTTGGTTGTAAGTGATATTGAAGACACATTATTGAATGGAGCAGGCCCTACTCGTCTTTTCTTTGGAGGTGACACTGGAATCCTACAAAGAGAATAACAATTTATCTCCTGCCCCTTTTACATTAAATGACAATATTTCATCGTGGATCCCCTTTCTCTTTTACTTTGTAAACCATGTCTGATTGATGTCTTACATACTGTCTGACAATAGTAACACTTTCTAGTTATTTGTGTTAAATGGAAGTTATGGAGATATTCACTAGTCAAACCTGTTTCAATTAAACACTAATAATTAGTTTTTATTGCATAAAATAAGCATGGAGAAACACCAAAATTCCAATGTGTTGATGATATAAAAAAAAAAAAATTCAAGGACAGTATTAGTTCAACTAACCTTGGCAAGAATATCTGTAGTGAGAGATATCAAGGTCTCCTCTACATTGAGCCCGGACACTGGTGACACCTCCAGGAATTTCAACCCAGCTTCTGCCCCCAGCTCCTTTCCACGCTTCCATGTCACCTGCATCACCCACAGCAGAAACTCGGTTAATTGGCTGCTTTTCAAGACAGTGCAATATTGTCCATCTCATAGATGCCGAAACTTCCTCTTTCATCCTTCAAAAGTTGAATTATAAGAGCCAAGAAATTTACACTCTACCAAATTTTGATATAATGTAAGTTGATACTATTTATACATATCCAATAAAAACTTGATGGAATACAGTAGTTATAGTTACCTGTCTGTCATCACCACGGCAGTGTCCATTGTTCCCCACCAACAGGATTACCACCTTCCCTGCTCCTTCCCTCCCTGCTGCCATTACTTTCTGCAACCTGGTAAGAGAGGAAAAGATTATGGTATAAAATCACTAAGGCTACTCAACCAAACTTAGACAAACATTACAAATTTATAGGGTGGTATTATTAAACTTCTTTGAGGAAAAGGCATTTTGTCGCTATTATCGTTTTGCAAAATAATAGAAATTGAGCGATGGAGAGAACGTTTCCTCAAAGAAGTAGTTTAATAATACCATCCATACAGCCTATACCATCTACGTGTAGTGTCATAGCTGGCTTCGTGTGTGACGTCATACACCACCATCATGCCCCTCGGAGCTCTGGTCGGATCTTGAACTGAGGTGAGGGCCTCCCAGGCAGCATCCCAAGTACTTTCCCACAGTTGTAGTCTCACCTTCTGCCCTCCCACCCGTACGTCCCTCACACGAAACGGGATACCTGGAGGAGAAGAATCAGGCCATCTATTATTTATGTATCATATCTACTGCCAGATGACCTAATCTTTAATTAATGGGGTGACCACTTGCATTGCACCTTCAAAATTTAACTCCTCATTCACCGTCTGGGTCTGTTCCATGGTTCCACCCTCTCTTCTCACCACCTCATTATATTACTCGACCTCCCATGCAATCAGTTTACATGGCCAGCAGGCCATCACAATATGCACCAGGTTGATCCAAAGGTAGCGTTAATTAAAGCATACCATCAAACTTACTTATCAGGAGTCCAGTCACTTCTCTGCTGACTCTATTAAACTTGTTTTCTTCAGTGTACTGCTGACTGACATATAATATAATGAAGGTTGCCGCTCGGCTGTTTCCAAGCACCCGCTATTCTTTTTAGTATCCTCATATTATATAAAAATACTTTAGTGTTAAACTGTAAACATCGCACACTTTCATATCGTACCATCATATTGCTCTACACACTATTTTACAGCAGATAACCTCTAATTCTATATCAGCCCCCACCCCCCTCTCTCTCCTATACACACAATGACAGATGAGATGAGCCGATGACAATGCCCGCGCTGTCACCCGTATCTCAAAACAAAGACAGGCAAGTTTTTAGCTTGGTTTGTTTCAGCGACGACAGGCAAACATTCACTCATCTATTGGTCTCAGGCTGAAACTGTAGCAGCAGGGGGATAATCTGGGAGATCATGCCTCCTAATGAATTTTAATGAGAATCCGCAAACGTATACTTCATTATGCACAATATGGTCAATACTATCATGTGAGGGTGCGCATATAGATAATTCATTATAGACGGGGATCGAGTTGACCTCTTAGGAAATGAATTCATAGTCATTCATCCATATTAATATCCTCACCTATTGTAGAAACAAATGGGTCTTCACTGTGTTTATCTTCCTCGAACTTTTTCAATAAGTCTTCTTTGCCGACACTGGGGTCTCCTACCACTAGAATTTTAAACAGGTGATGGTACGGCCGAGCCATGACTGAGGCACATACTGTATTCTGTATTTCCTAACAATTAAGCTAGTAGGTAGATAAAGCACGATAGCACGCTGATAAAGGATTTCCCCACGTCATTTACAGCTGTTTTACATCTACCGCTGCTCTGTAGTTAATATCTCGCCTCGATCTGTATAGCTTTCCTGCGCATGTCTCTGTTGCAGTTCAACTTTCCGCAGAGGAGCATTAATTGGCTATAGAAATGTGGCCAATATTTATATTTCTAAAGGATTTTAGTGTTCCTTTGGTCCCCAAGTCTTTCACGCGGCGTTTCCTCTCTCCACACCACCGACGTCACACAACACTTTTATTACTCGTTACTAACCTTGAACTCTCCTTCGGTCTAAAGACGTGGCTACCTCCCAACCCTCTGATGCCAAAATGTTTGATTGGCAAATACAGTATAGCACCTTTGCTATACTATTATAGGCCTCAGTTAGCACCTCCACCCTACGGTGGCATTCCCGCCACACTTGACAAACACTCACTCACTGGTATCGCTATAGAAACCTTCCCTCATTTCCCTTTAATTCACTACTACTCCCACCACATGTATATGTGGTCTGTGACCCCCAATATATATATATATATATATATATATATATATATATATATATATATATATATATATATATATATATATATATATCCTACTCGCGTCTCGTATGGCTGCTCTGTAGACGTATTGTTATAGTACACGAGGGATGCTGCTATATCAAGGGACGTGCTTGTTATATATAGCATGTGGGGTGAATTGACATGTCTGCTAGCTGTTGCAGACTGCATTCTAATGGGGTTCTAGAAAGCTGAGTACTTTGCTCTAGGCAAGAGCTCTGGCTGTATTGGTGTACAAAAACTTTGCCTCAAATGATTAATATTAATAGAGTGGATTACACCCTATTTGCGCGGAACCCATTCCCGAGCTGTGTAATAATATGCATATACATTGTCGGCAAGGACGTGGACAATACTTTCATTAAGGGTTTATAGGTAACCAGAGCCAGCTCAGTGGGTAATACTCATGGAGGTAATATATTATACCTCCATGATAATACTGTACTAATATTCCCCCCCCCCCCCACTCTGGCCAAGTTGCCATTGGTCGAGGCATTTCTGTAAATAAAACAGTAGCATGAAAATATGTTACGAGTACAATATTGTTTGTATGTTGTAATTTGCAACCTCTATATTTACTTACTAAAAATAGATACATTAAATTAAACTATAAAAATGTAAGTTAGGGGTAGAATTATTAATTAATATAACAGGGAATGTAGGCGTCGTCTGCTAGTTTGTTTAGGTTAGGGAATGACGGTGGGTGTGTGCTCAACCATTCTTCACCACTTGTGTCAGCAGCTCTATTGCAATACCCATATTTACGTGTCCTAATAACAGAAGAAAGATAATCGCCACCAAAATGAAACTCTTAGATGATCTGAAGCAGTTAGCTCACCCTTATTACCTATTTAATTTGGTAATGAGCTTGAGTTTTCTGGCTTCGAGGTTTCTTCCGGGGCTGTGTGAGCTGGTCTTCCCTGTGGAACAATGTGGAGAACTGACCATTGTAAGCTGCCATTATTACTTATATTAACACTATAACCTTAATTATAACTTGAGAGAGAGAGAGAGAGAGAGTGAGTGAGTAAGTAAGTAAGTAAGTAAGTAAGTAAGTAAGTGTTACCGTAACTTTTGAACTATAACCTTACGATCGTACAATACACTAATTTTATTTTGTGAGCTGCCACAGTTACTTGCATTAACACTATAACCTTAATTATAACTTGAGAGAGAGAGAGAAAGAGAGTGAGTGAGTGAGTGAGAGTGTTAACTTCTGAACCATAACCTTACGATCGTACAATACACTAATTTTATTTTGTGAGCTGCCATAGTTACTTATATTAACACTATAACCTTAATTATAACTTGAGAGAGAGAGTGTGTGTGTGTGTGTGTGTGTTAACTTCTGAACCATAACCTTACGATCGTACAATACACTATAATTTTATTTTGTAAGCTGCCACAGTTACTTATATTAAAACTATAACCTTAATTATGACTTGAGAGAGAGACAGTTAGGTAAATATTGAATGAATTACCGTTATTGCGTACGTTTTTTCTACCTTCATTACCCACTTATTTAGACCATTCTAAGACTATTTTCTTCTATGGCATTTCCTCCGCAAATGCCCCATTTCCAAGATAGGGCATATTCAAATGGGGCATTTTGAAATTAGTCTGACCTTACCTGACCTGACCTAACCTAACCTAGACCGCATCAGACTACAGGGACCTAACCTGGGCAAACTACCGGGACCTAACCTGGGCAAACTACAGGGAAATAATTGTGATAAAGTACAATAAATGACTGGGGCAAAATACTGGGACCCAACCGGATCTGGCAACACTGCTGCAAAACGGTAATTCTTTCAATAAATACCGACAGTTACTTGTATTAAAACTATTACCATAATTATGACGAGAGAGAGAGAGAGAGAGTTAACTTCTGAACCATAACCTTATGATCGTACAACAATATAATTTAATTTTAGTGTATTTTCGGTTGTATGGTAAAATTATATTAATGTTTGAGCTAGTTAGTGGTAAGGTTAAAATATTTGGAATCCCATTTTGACAACTTTTAAAATCTATAAATCCTATAAAATCTTCTAAATCTTTCCTTTTTTTTTTTTATTTTTTTCAATATTGACAGACATATAGGTAATTAATTATCTAGTATATTGCCATTTTCTATTACGATGTTTTTTACCCTCTTTACCCACTACAATAATTTATACCATTCTAAGACACTTTTCTTCCCGACAGATATCGTGTATGTGTATCATAAATCATTAAAGTGTATCATCATATGTATATGTTTTTTGTTTATACAGTGGGAGTCTGAGATTCTGTTCTTCATGCTGGTCATCATTATGTTCAGAACCCGCAAGAGTGGCAGCAGAAACATGATTGCATACATCTCGGTCTTCAATATGTATGCAAAAGTCTGCAATGTTCTCCTTTGGTTTAGCTGTGACACAGTATATGGCATCATCTACATCATATTAATAATTGGTAAGTAATTAATTATGATAACCGAGTTTTCTTTGTTGACAATATTGCTACTTTTTTTGATGTTATAATCTCTTTTCCAGTACTGGCTAATGAACCAAGTATTTTGAAAAAGTGTGTATCAAGTAATCTTTTTCTTTGTACAGTATTTCAGTTCATTTCTTGCTAATGAATACAGTATTTTGAAAAAGTGTGTACCAAGTTAAATTTTTCTTTGTGTTTCAGTTCACTTCTTGATTGTGGGTGAGCCAGTTTATCAGGGTCCGGAGAAAGTTGTGTACTTTCAGGGTCTTGCACTGGATGAGGAGATGCAGCGTGACCCTCGCACTGTCTGGCTCATCACTTACTTCACTGCCTGGAGTCCTGCTTGCTCCAGTCTAGCGCCCATCTTTGCAAAGCTGTCTGCTGAGTAGGTTAAACCCATGAGACGTGGCTGACAACTTATGCCTTTTCACTATTATTAAGGAATCTGGGGAAGCATTACTGATATCCAAAGGCAAAAAGTCTTGAGTCTTGAATTGTGATTTTAAATATAACAGGAAAAAATTAATCTCTTAGTTCAGATAGGCTACAAAGTGTGAATAACTTGCTAGTTTAGACTGACAATGTACCATTATTTTTTATGCAGTACAGGCACTGTACATTATGGAGGCAGGCTATAATATCTTCCTGACATAATGACAGATGACATGGAGTTAACTCAACCTGGGATTGTTGTTTGATCATTACTTGGTTTCCACTAAATCTTAGTAAACCCAATTGCCTTGCTCTTGGTATACCGAATTGTATAAAGAAAATGGTTTAGTAATTATAAACAGGATGTATTAAACTCTAGCAGAGTTATTTTATTTCTATATTGATTTGCAGGTATACCTTGGATAACCTCAAATTTGGGAAGATTGATATTGGAAGGTACCCGGATGTGGCCAAGCATTACCACATCAATGATTCCAGTTTTTCACTTCAGCTTCCAACAATCTCTGTGTTTAAAGAAGGGACTGAAGTAGAAAGGCGACCTTGCTTAAATGCACAAGCAAGGTTTCAAAAATTTTACTTCACAGAAGTAAGTGGTTTTCCAGTAATATGAGTATCATTGCCATACATACTTTAACCCCTTTGTCATTACATATTTATAATGCTGGATTATAATTTCCCAGATCATTCAGGTTGTTTCTTGGTCATATTTTCAAATAATGAGTTTACTGAATTTTCAATGAAACTATTGTATATCCAGATTAAATATTAGATTAGAATTGCACATTACTTTTGCCTACACTATAGTTTTCTATTATGACAAATACTTAATTGTAGATTATGGCTTAACAAGTCCATTGAAAATACTTTTGTACATTAGACAAAAATAGTATAATACTGTATAACATGTTATAAAATACAACAAACATAATTATCATCATTTATAGTTGTAATAATAAAATCATAATTAATTAATATTTCAGGATAACATCAAAGCAGCATTTGATCTAAACAACCTTTATAATGATTGCAAGAAGGTAGTAGAATCAAAGAAAGGGAAGAAAGAACATGTCAAATCAGACTAACTTCAAGCAACAGATTTGTAAGCCTCATCTGTTTATGCAAGTTGATACAATACTGAACTTGTTAACTCTGTTGTGCACTTGGAGAAAGTTCTTTAGTGGTATGTCTTTCCACAAGATTGAATCCAGTCAGTGTGAGATCAGGTGTTCATGAACGAATTAGTAGAAATTCTATCAATGAACACCAATGATCAGGTTTGCAGGTTTATATTCATGGCTGTATGTTCACAGTGGGTTATTAGAATACCAGAAAATGTCATAATTGATTGTAAATATTATGGATTTAGACTTCTATTTACATGACTGGTTGACAGGTGATGAAAAAATGTATACAGTATATTGCAAGTAACTGATTCCAGTGCATGGGCAAGAATTATGAGTACTGTAACTTGAGATCATCTGAAGTGCACAACTGTGCCTTGATGTTTGAAAGGGATCAGTATTTTATCCTTAGTTTTTGTCATCATGTGTGTTAGATGTGTTGAAAATTTTTAGTGCATTTGTTCTGTCACTCATTACTAATTCATTCATCAATTTGCACTTCAAGTAACATGAGTAGGCACAGCACATAGATTGTTAACTTTGTTATATATATAAGTTCCTGTATATTTGAGGCTATCAATGCTCAAGTACTGTTCTGGAGAGTTTATAATTATCTATACAGTATATATTTTTAATGTTATATATTGTAAATATTGTATCTAGGAGGTGAAGGTCCAGTATTGTTCAGTCCAAGTGAAGAACTGTATTCATTATTTTGTTTCTTGCATTACTTTCATGATACTAGAATGGAAGCTGTACTGTTTTTAGAGGTTTGAAAATGAAATCTTGAATTACCACCTTTATGTTGGTTAAAGAAGGAACGAAGTAACTGAGGGATGCAATAGAAATGTTAGCATGATTGGAGGTTCAAATGGTTTGGTCCATCAGATAATAGCCAAGTTATACGTAGGTTACTACTAACTGTAACCGAGATAAAAATAGTACAGTAATGCAGATTCATATGGTAATGTGATTACAAAGTAACCCAGGTTATGAATAATTATGCAGAGAAAGTTGTGATAAATATGGTTTTTGCTTGGATTTCCAAATGTTCATTAAAGTTAGAAGGGTTTACTCACAAAACCTAGGATAAGTCTTTTGAATAAATTAAGATGGCTCCAGTATCCTTTCTTCATGTCTAATTAACTTCAGCCTCAACTATCATTTATCATTGAATGTTCCACCATCTTCATTCTCTTTTTTTTTTTTTTGCTTAGATAAAATAAACCAATTTTTCAACACCAACATGCCATCTATTTATACATGAATATAGAATTAATAGACTTAACAAGGAGAAGTGTTGCGTTTGTCTGCAGTCCCCGATACAATCAAGTTGATGCCCTGCCCACTTTAGGGCCACCATTCTGCATATAAGTTTTGTTTTTGAACTTCTGAGGTTTTTACCCCCTCATGTACTAACTGTGGGTGTATGCAATTACTGCAGTTATAACAGTACTGTACTTGGGAGTAAAAGACTTGATGAATAATTGCAGGAAAACTAAATTGAACAGGAAATTCAAGGCAGTGTATAATTATCAAATTCCTTTTTTTCTTTTTACTTGCAAGGGACAGGATGACTTCCTCTTCTGAAAGCTTCTCTGATCCTGCTGAAAAGGTGCATTCTCTGTGATAGTGAATAATCTACAGTACTGTATGTTGAACAAGAGTAAGTCTAGGTTTATCATGAATTCCAAGTGTGTAGCGAAGTACAGTAGTTTGGTTGGGGTGGGTTCAAAATGTGTCTGCAACCAAAGACTCCAGGGGCCAGGAAGAGGACTAAACCTCTTAGAAGCAGATATATATTATACACATGCTTTTTCAAATAAGCACAAAGGAAAGAGATAGATGTTGCAGTAGGCTACACGTCATTTTCCCCAGCCCCCAATATTACAGTAGAGTCATATTTTACGGTAATTAGTAGAATATTAGTATGTTACAGAAACTATAATACTGTATAGTGACTTGTGACAGGAATGCCTTGTCTGACACTGTAAAAATCCAATCACATTCAAATACTATAGTTGTGCGAAACTGCAATACAATGCCAAACAAGTTGCAAAAACTTGAAAAAAACACAGATTATTATACCCATATAGTTATGGAATTTGGGTTAAAAAAAATCAAGCTTTTTACAATATTTATTATGTTAGCATGCTGTATACAGTTATAATGAAACTGACAATATCATATTCCTATTATTTGTTTACGGTACACACAACCCACGGGACTGAATGACTGTATAAATGCCTGAATCACGCTTATTACAAATGAAGCTGAATACCTTATATTAAACTATCAGATACCATAATGTCCCCCTTCCTACTGCCCCAAGTATGAAACGGTAGTAAATTTATTCCCAAAACTATATATATATATATATATATATATATATATATATATATATAAACACTACTCGATCTTTCAAGCTTAATGTGTTTAAATGCCTGCAGGCTGGACCCTGCAAAACTAATCTATATACATAAAGCCTTACAAATAAAGCGTTCTTCTCGGCATTAATTAAACAATCATATTCCAAACTAATTCCTCACTCCCTCCTTCCCTCAAGAATAAAACTGCATTATATTGACTCCCAAGAATATTATGTAGAATCAAACTCAACTCGAGTAGATGTTTTAAGGTGTTTATTGCCATCATAAACAATATTGCAGCCAGCACTACAGTAGTACCAGTTGACAAATATGGAAAATTTTCCCTAGATATGGGGAATTAGAGGTATCAATGGGGAAATTATATACATATTGTTCAAGAGTAAATAAATGCTTGTTCTCTACACACATCGACCCTAGCTGACCGTGCTACGGTGTCCTGGAACCACTAGCGGAACACCTGCCTTGTATCTTGTTAATAAATTGTTACCGTGTACAATCGAGTCTGTTCACCCCAATAGTAACACAACCCAATGTTCTTACAAAGTAAACGTGCGACTTTTATTTTGTATCTTCAGGAGTAAACAGGGAATTGTTGAGGTAAATAGGGAAATTCTGATGTTGAAGTTGGGGAAATTTCGTCAATGAGACTTGGCAACACTGACCAGTACCCGGCCACCAGATGTCAGGTTGTCTTACATTTGGAGGAGGGGACCGGCAGCATTTTTCACATTTATTGCAAGTTTGACAGTAAATACGTGAGCTAGACATGTGTACTTTTGCCCTAGCATTGTAATGAATATAATCTAAGTGCCATTAATGCTGTTACTTAATTCTAATCAGACTTGTGACACATAATGATATACTATAGTGATGGGCCGTATGCAAGAACGTCCGTGGTGTAACCTATACGATGGTGTGGTGTTGTACGACGACTCTGTTGTTTGTCTATCGAGCCGTCGTACCAGTATCACACCATCGTATGCACTATGAATGTTCTTGAATACGTAAAAAGTTTACCATGAATGTTGAGTATACGTGGTTTAATGGGCCGTATTCAAGAACAATCATGGTGTATACGATGGTGTGGTACCGGCACGACGACTCCATGGACAAACATGACTGGTACCAAAATGAGAGCCATCGTACCGGTACCATACCATCGTATACACCACGAATGGTTTTGTATACGGCCCAATAATTGATAGGGTTGCCAGGGTAAATATTGAAATAATTACCATTATTGCGTACGGTTTTTCTACCTTCATTACCCACTTATTTAGACAATTCTAAAACTATCTTCTTCTATGGCATTTCCTCCGCAAAGAGGAAAAACAAATGATCATTGTTGATACGAAGCAAACAAATGTTTTATATTGGTACCAATTTAACAAATGAATCATGTTTATGATAATCTGACATATGATACTAATCTAATAGATGACTACTCTACATTTGGAATTTCTGGTATTTTGGTATTACTGAAGAACAGCTCTATCTGAAATTTTCCTATTTTTCACAGTTTCATGCATATTTTTTAGTGTTCTATTAATTTTTGACAATTATTTTGAAGAAAGAACCTTTAACCAGACTTGTCATGACCAAAGCTAACCTATCCTGGACTGACCTAACATAACCTAATCTGACATAGCCTAACCTAAACTAACCCAGAGGTTGACCCAGTCTTAAAGGCCTATTTGGGTTTCTGTGGTTAGGTTAGTATGGGTCAGGTCAGGTCAAAGTTTTTTTCCATATAACAATTTTGTAAAAAAATGAAAAGAACACTAAAAAATATGCATAAAAAACTATAAAAAGTTGGAAATGTGTTTCAGAAATCCTGTAATAGTTTGATATACTGTTATCTTTGTCATCTTCCTTCATGATTTACTTTACTGTAGGTGAATATGTTGAAGGTTGATTTATTCCTACTTTATGTGTACAGGTCTATAGGAGTGATGAACAACCCAAGGATCCAGTTTCAAGGGTCCTTGAGTACCTCGGACCCTCGGAAATGTCCAGTGATTATAGTGGGCCAACTTGGCCACCTGGCTGGCTTGGCCTTCTCAGATGTGGCCCCCAAATTGCAGCCTCGAGTAGATGAGGAGGTACTGTACTGTTATGATTATTTGTAGATTGTATCCTTCAAACATCTGATGTGCGTCATCTGATGCACTCAAAATGTATTTTGCTAATAAGCTGATCCATGATTAGTTGTCTTCTCATATGCCATATAGTAGTGTCCACAGTCCACACTACCCACAGCTGTTATAGTTATACTGTACATATCTACCAACCAGTTCATTACAGACTTTTGTAATACAGTATACTGTATTGAGATGCTACTGTGTCCTGGTTTTCCAAACTGTCAGTCAAGATAACCTTTTTACTAATGAAAACCTTGTCACTCTTGATACCTTGTTTGACTTGCAGCTAATTATTATTCATCTCTTTCCAGGCTTGGACATTATCTGTTAATAGCTTGCAGCCATCCCCCACTGACTACTGTTCCCTCTACCTGAATCTGGCCACTGTGGCAGCCTTACCAGTCAAGTGTTCTCGCCATAACACTTCATCACGGACACACTCTGTCACCAAGCTCATTAAAACTCACTCAACAGGAGGCCAGGAGTGCATTGTGGTAAGTAACAAGGATAGCTCTGGCAGGAAAATATTTAGGTGTAATTGCAAAGCTTGAATCGTGTTTCATTGAATAAAGCCAGCTCAGTTGGTGCAAATTCTTCTTTGCACAATACCCTTTTGAAATTTTTGATACATTATAATCAGACACAATGTTTTGATGTTGATTGCAGTTAGTATGCGAGCGTGTAGACCTATTGGCCACTGCATGTGGGGTTGCCCGAGCTTATCCCACATACTCCCGCAAGACTGCCTCTGCTGCTCCCCAGGACCATACCATTACTGTGGAGGTCATCCTGGTTGGGAAGGGTGATGCTCCTCTAAATGATGAGGATATTAAGGTTTTTATATATATTTATTTATTGTTATTATATTATGAGTTGCTTGAGGGAGGTAAGAGCAAGATATGATCTGATATACAGTACTGTACTATATCTATTTATAACTATATTTCTTTGCAGCATATCTTGGCCATTGGGGTGAGGTCAGAATGAGTCTGCGCTCTTGCCACATGACCTCTCTCTCTCTTACTCTCCCCTTCTCTTGTCCTCCCTCCTTTTTCCCTGTTGCTCGGCTTATAATTTGAAAACTAATCATACAATATTTTTCAAATTTCTCCCAATGAGTTTTCCATAAAAAGTTACTGGAAGTTGAGAAAACCAAGCTAATCTATCCTGCACCTACCCTATAAGACTTGAGGAATATTCCTCCCTGTTGTTGAACTATACTGACCTGGGTGACTCACTGACTGCATGGGATGTATGATAGGCAACACTTTCCAAGTGTAATGGAAGGTATATAATGTTCAAAATAATTGTTTTGCCCTCAAAATACAGATCATTCATGAAATTATACAGGCTTATTTTGAAAATATATCATTTATTAATAGTTGGTGTGAGATAGAGGTCATCATTAGGGAGAAAGAGAGGGAGAGAGAGGGGTGATGTGGCTAGAGCACGGACTCCTCCCAACCCCACCCCTGAAGCCAAGATACACTGCAAAGAATATAACCGGTATTATACACAATGAATATGGAACTCAAAAATGGAAATTGGAAAGAGAGTAAACTTGCTTGTGATGCTTCCAGGCCAGATGGGGCCCACCAACTCACACTTGTTGGTACTGTATATTATAATGCATTGTTTGCTAAAATGATGCACATGTTTTTATTTAGTTATGTACCATATTCCATGTCAGTGTACCCTAATACAATGTTCACAAATTTGCAGGTTTTGAATGATGCTGTATATAGTGTTCGTCTAGCAGCCAGAATTGTTGACACTCCAGCAAATGAAATGCACACTGATGCCTTCATTGAGGTATATAAGCCTATTGTATAATCTCTTCTGATGGGTTAGCTTCCCACATAGTACAAGTACATTACAGTATAGTCACTTTGGACCAACCATTTAGAGGCACTGGTTTCTTACATTGATGCAACTTCTAAATTTGAATTTATAGTCCTCTTAATCTAAAATATTCCTTAATTATGAATCATGTAAATAATTTCCATATATTATGAGTTAATATATTTTTATTTACTCTTTCCATAGGAGGTGAAGGGAGTGGGACAGACTTTGGGTATCAAGCCAATGATCATAAAGGGTGAGGAGCTACGTACCAAGGGGTTTGGAGGGCTGTATGGAGTAGGGAAAGCAGCAATACACGCGCCAGCACTGGTGGTCCTCTCACACAGCCCAGCAGGAGCCACTGAGAGTTCTGCTTGGGTTGGAAAAGGCATTGTGTATGACACTGGTGGCCTTAGTATTAAAACCAAGGTAAATAACTCAAGAGCTACTACTGTATTGACATGGCTCATTAATTGTTCACAAATAAATTGCACTATAAATGACACAATTTTACCTGTTGTTCCTGTGAAAAGTAATGGCAGTAGCTTTAACTGTAGTACAGGATGCCAGTTGATATGAAATTTAACTCTTTGAAAATGAAAAACATATCAGTTTAAAGTTGCTGTAATAGTGACAAGTAATAACCCCCACATGTAATTGATCTTAGACCAGCATGCCGGGCATGAAACGAGACTGTGGTGGAGCAGCTGCCATACTTGGAGCCTTTCACTTAGCTGTACGGGCAGGCTACAACCAGAATCTCCATGCTGTCTTTTGCCTGGCTGAGAATGCTGTTGGTCCTACAGCCACAAAGCCAGATGATATTCACACACTCTATTCAGGAAGGTGAGGGTACTGTAGATTTACATATTTCACCAAACCCCTTGTATTCCAGCCCAGACATGAATTTTACCAGGCATCTCTGCTTTGAGCTCCACATCTTAACTGTCCCATTTTTTTAGTAATTGTGTGATACTTCAGATCAGCATCATATATTCTGGTGGCATAGTGATGATCAAGTGCATTTTGACAGTGTGTTACAGGTATCTTCATGACTGGATATAGTTTGGGATTCTGACTTGTGACAGAAATCACCCACATTTCAAATCCTTGATGTAACAAGTATTCCTAGCCCAGTTTGGGTGCTGTCTGATTATACATATTTAGAGTGAGTTTACATGTACTTTCTCTCACTTTCTGAGTGAAAATACCTGTAGGCCTATTCTATGATACTCTCAAATAGGAAAATATACTAATTATAGAAACATTGCTATTGGATTAAAATAATTATACTGTACTCACTGCATACCAATAATAATAATTGCTTGTGAACACATACCATTTTTTATTGTACCAATAGGAAATAATAGAGGACTTAAGAAATATCCAATTCTATAATATTATACAGTACTGTAGGTATGATATTTTGTTCTGGAAATTTGAAGTATTGATTCACCACTGTATTTTTCTTGAATGCAGAACAGTAGAAATCAACAACACAGATGCAGAAGGTCGTCTGGTACTTAGTGATGGAGTGGCGTATGCTGCCAAGGATCTTCACTGCTCCACCATCCTTGATATGGCTACACTCACAGGGGCTCAAGGCACTGCTACTGGTGAGATTACAGTCCATACACACATAAGTACTTGGTTTTAAATTCAAAGGCAATACTATAAAGTGATATAAATGTTTTCCCAATAATCTCACAAAATCTTTGCTAACCGGTGGGCAAGAAGCACTCGACATGAACAATTGACACGGTGTTACACAAACAGTGCCTCTCATCCATTTGATCAAGACTGCACTTTTCATCATACTACTGTTGGTGCACATCTCACAATAACCTTCTGGCATCATGGAGTCCCAATTATATGATAGTATTTTGATTATTAGTTCTCCTACAATAAAAGAATTTTTCATCTTCACTTACACACACAATCTGAAAAAAGGAATATTGTACCAAGAGATTGGGAGCCAGATTGATCATTTAGGTATCCATGAAACCCTGGATTGCAGAATAGTTTTGAGTGGGTAACAATTTATCTGCACGTGTCATGTATATATATTGGAACTGGTTACTTTTGACATCTTTGCTGGAGATATGACTTATACCGTACTTTGTTATATGACCATTATGTTTTTTATTACAAACGTCATTAAAAACATGGCCAATAAGGAAAACATGCATGTCCCAAATTGCTGTGATTGAATAGAAATAAACTTCAACAAACAGAAGTGTGTTGCCCAAAGTGATAACCATATCCTCATACAAGAATCAGTATGTGCCAGTTTCCAGTGTGAGAAACTATAGTATTGATTTATTTAAATTTACCACTCTCCTCCCCAAGGAAAGTTCCATGGAGCAGTGGTGACCAACAGTCGAGAGTGGGAGGAGGCATCAGTGGTGGCAGGACGGAGCTCAGGTGACCTCCTCCACCCTCTTCCCTTCACACCAGAACTCCATTTTGCTGAGTTTGCTTCAGCTGTTGCAGACATGAAGAACTCAGTAGCTGTAAGTTGTAAAGTGTACTTGTATTTTGGATAAGGCTTATGTATTAACCCAGAGCAGCTGTAATCATTCATCCAGCCTGTGATGACTCCTTGCTCCTATGAGAGTGAACATTCCACCATGGAATTTGTGTTTATAGATGGTTAAATTTAAAAGAAAAATGCATATACACCTCGGTCTCGTATAGAACGTCCAATAGGTCGATAGAAGACGTCGTTCTATGTGAAATCGTTCTATGTGATACACGTAACCTATGGGGAAAATCACATTTGGTCGATCAATCACCAAAATTGTTCCTGAAATTAA
The DNA here is from genome assembly GCA_033782935.1 of Petrolisthes cinctipes. NCBI lineage: Eukaryota > Metazoa > Arthropoda > Malacostraca > Decapoda > Porcellanidae > Petrolisthes > Petrolisthes cinctipes. The sequence goes on along the minus strand of JAWQEG010004597.1, from coordinate 28,351 downwards.
CATAAAATACTTTTCAAGGTTTTTCTTGCCTTAATCCTACTGTACAGGGATGTATGTAAAATGCATATTACAATTCGTATTAAGGTTTTGGCAGGTGACTCATGTGACTGAGACGAGTTGGCGGCATCCGTGGCGGTGGAGGTGGTAGGGGGGAGATAGTGCGTGATCATCGTTTGTTTTCTTTTATTAACCATACGCTGGTGTTTCCTTCTCCTTTCTCTTTCCGAGAAATAACTTCCTTGTTTATATTGAAGGAAATGGCCTTCCATTTTGTAAATGCACCACCTGGCATGACTGAGTGTTGAAGCTGGTGGTTAACTCGTAATCACTAAAAACGAGCGAGTCAAACACGAAATTTCCCTAACTTCAACTTTAGAATTTCCCTTTATGCCTCAATAATTTCCTGTTTACTCTTGAACATTGACGGTCTTTTTGGTATTTCTTCTGGTAAGACTTTCCCTGTTTACTTTTGAACAATCCTTATATAATTTCCCCGTGTGGATTTAAAAATTCCCTAAAACAGAGAAATTTCCTTGCACCTGGCAACACTGGGTAGTGGGAAGGAGCGGGAGGCATGGCGGGAACACATTCACTCACACTGTACAGACGCCAGTGATATCATTTTCTGACACGTTCATTATGATTTCGCTCGTTTTGTATAAGAACTCCTCGGATTTGCTTCACTTATTTTCGCCACCCGTTCTATATGGATGCAATTGTTTTGTAAAATAATTTTAAGCTAATATTTTGGTCGCTCGTTCTATACGAGAATCGTTCTATGTGAACACGTTCTATATGAGACCGAGGTGTATATGTATATAGTATACCCTTGTAACATAGACACAAATAATTTACACTGAGAAAGGAATAGAATTAGTAGATAGCAAATAAAGTGTTAAGATACTGAAATGGAGAAAGAGAGAGAGAGGAAGAGAATCAGCTGTATGTGTGAAATGAGGTTTACATAATACGTATATCGTTTCCCACTATCTTAGCATCTCACTATGTTGTCAGAAATATGTTTTCTTATTCAGTATTAAGTTTCTCTAACATGTGAACAATTATTCTAATTGTATATTGAGGATTGCCTATATTATTTGGGACCTTTGTGATAACTCATATTCACACACCTTTATTTTCCCTCTGACTAACAAGGACCGGTCCAATGCCACTTCCTCCTGTGCCGGACTCTTCATTGCAGCACACCTTGGATTTGATTTCCCGGGTAATTGGATACATATCGACATGGCCTATCCTGTCCACTGTGTGAGTATTTATTCTCTTTACATATACAATATAGAGGAAATAAAATATGTTGGATTGACATGATTTAGGGTATACTGTAATACATTTCATAATACTTAATAGGGATGAAGAGTAGATGGAGAGCAATATGAATATATGAGAAGGGCTTAATCAAACATGGAGGGAATGTTGGTATAGGGGAAAATGATGACTTCAGCCAATAACTTTCTAACAATAGACAGTAAGACCTCACAGATAGCGACACACACAGTCTGGTGAAATAGTCGCTATCCGCAGGGCAAAGTTTAAATGTAAATAAATCAAAGTAGTCTGGACATTTTTTTCAAATTACCCACTTTAAATTTTTACATATATATAACCAAGCACACACATACAAACTTACATGTAAACATAATTGACATTGCAGAAGGTATATAAAAGTACCTGGTACTGATTTAGAGTGTATTTATTGAGGTGACATGATGAGTCAAGGTTAGCGACAGTCTACGGGGCGCCCGCACCCTCACTCTCTCGGAAGTCTCTTCTGTCTCCCTCATTTTCACTAGCAATGCCAATGCCATGTTTATCTATTAGCCTACAGTATAGAATCCTGCAGCCTTAACACGTAGACACCACTTCAGCATTAAGAGCCAGCAACAAGTGACTTTAAAGTTTAAAACAATGGAAACAACAGTGAAAACATTGACTATCACCATGCTCACGGATTCAGAGTTGCCAATCTGATATTGGCAACATTAATCGCTGTCCGCCGTGTCAGGACATGTTTCTATCCTGTTGCTATCCGTGAAACCGTTATCCAAATAAACGCTATTTGAGAGGTTTTACTAGATAGTTTCATCATTATTCACAAAAGTGAAAGTACTTTCTCCCAGATATGTACACATCCATTGCCTCAATTTTTGTATTAAAAGTATTTTCTTGTTGCAGGGGGAGCGAGCCACAGGGTATGGTGTTGGACTTTTGCCCACACTCTTCGGTCATCATTCTCAGAGTCGAATTTTTCGAAACCTTGCTCCAATATCAGCTGAAAATGGAGACTGTGAGAATGACTGCAAAGCTACTAAGAAAATGAGGTTATCATAGGGATTTAAGGATGTATTAAATTTATTACATTGGAATAAACTTCAGTGCTGTACCCACTGTTACAACATCAAAAATCATCAAAATGTGTTCAAGCAAATTCAGAAGTCTGTAAAAGGCAGTATCTCAGGTAACTTAATTATTATGTACATCTAAATGAAGTTCTTGAAAGCTTTGATTTCATCATTCAAATAGCATCACAGTTTTCATTTAACATGGTTACACAATTTAACATCTTAGCCCTTGTAATCCCAGTTACTCAGTATGCTAATATGTATTGTTGTCAGGTACTAGAAACTGTAGAGATGTTTGACTTGGGATCTGTTCTGCTAACTGGATCCTGAAATAATAGTAACTGTATCACTTTTTGACACTCATTCAATAGGTATGAATTACTGTACAAGGGATTGAAATGTTTAGTACAGTTTTGAAAGGCATTATTTGTGACACCATTTTTAAAAAACTCACTCCTTACATAGGAAATGAACATCTGAACAGTTCCCAGTTTGAATGTCTGAAGGGTTCCTAGTAACTGATGTGAAAATGCACTTTAATACTGCACATACGGTAGGGATTTAAGGTGACTAAGTACTCATTTACTAGTGGCATTTCCAACGCAGTAGTGTGTAGAAAATAACATTAGAATACAATGACAAAAATTACCTAATAGGACAAGTAAATATATTTAAGCATTTCTCTTCTTCTGAAGTAAGTTACAATGATAATTTATGTTGCTACACCTTTGAATTGATATGTCAACCAAGAAAGGAAACTGCTATAGGAGTCGTTGAAAGTGGGAGATACTTTTTTATCTAATATATATGCGTTTCAATTAGAGTACAGGAAATCAGGTTGTAATCCTAGGATTAATAGCTTTACAAACCCTTTTCCATATAATGGAAAGTAAAAATAAATGGAAAATTTTAGTGTGTAAAAAATAATAACATTTGCATATACAGTATTGTTCTATAGTTAGGATAAAATATTGAAACATTTTTAAAGAAATTTAAATGTTTAGTTTGGATACAATCATGAAGCCTATGCTACATCTTAAAGGTGCCTTTTCTATCGCTAAAATTATACAGTTACTCCTCAGTGCTTACTTTCAGACACTGAGTCCAGACTGTTGGTACAATATTGGGCTTCTTGCCATATTGAGTGTGTTATTTTGATAGTTTCCTATAAATAATTATTTGGATGGTACTTTTGATTAATAGTTTTGTGAGGGAAACAATCATATTATGCACACCCAACTTTACTGTAGATGCAATATGTTTTTATATAATTGCAGGGTGTTATAGGACTTTTAATAACTTCTGAACTAAATACAAAATTCTTTGCATACAGGACATATGCAGCTGTAAGATTTTCAAACACCTACAAGTGTTATGCAATATTTAGCCAGGTAATTTAGAAGAGGAGAATAGATTAGGAAAGATTATCAAGTCAGTTTTAATTCTATATAATGTATTATATTATAGCTCTCCATATTTTTTGTTCAGATATATTAACTAGTTTAAGACTGGCAGGGGTATGATGTGATGGTACGCTCAATTCATCACCATTAGATTGAGAAAGACGAATGAAAAACACATCATATAATTTTGATACTGTACCACCAACTGATATTCATCATTTCATCCATGGGAATGATAATCATATTTTGTTGCAATAGTTTCACCATGACTGCGGTTGACAATTAACTTTAATAGTGAAGGGGCTAGAAAAATATTATATACAGTATATAGCTACTGTGAAGTATTATATAATTTGTTAACAAAATATTGGATATCAGTACCTAAAAAGTGTCTAGTTTGTGCCAATGTTCTCTTGAAACTTATTCATATTCTCATGTTAATTTTTTTTTTAATGCCTCAATGTGTTTTATGTTAGTGCCTACATTGACTGCAAATTACTTACAGATGCTAGCAAATAAAAAATTTTATTAAAATTTTTCAAAATCTAAAAACTTTGTGTTATAGGAGTTTTGTGATTATATTATTCAAAGTGAAATGTAAAGAACCTATTGTGGCTTCATCCTTATCTTACCATAGTAATTACAGTACAGTTGTGTACCGAAAGATTACCAAAAAGGAAAGCAGATGTCATCACTTTCTTATAAGTGGAATATTGTACAAGTAATGATATAAGATAGTATACAGATTTTCTCTTCAATAAATAGTCATGTTTCACATGTGGATATAGAAACAACAACCTAAAAGCCATGTCTCACTTAAGTGAATTGACTCCTGAATGTTACTGAATTACAATACTGTACAGTACAGTATGCACAAAGTTTGGCAATCAGTTTGTGCAAGTTTGTGCAATTTTTAAAATGAACTCCCCTGAATGTTTTTCTGTATGCATCGTACAAATACCTGTATGGTAATATTAATGGGCCTTGGGATTTTGCTTTCATTTCATGATTCTGCTTCATTAATAAATGAAGTTGTTGCATACAGTAGTAAATTTTGCATCCTCTTCCAGAATGTAGATTCTATTGTAAATTATTTGGTTAAAAATCAATTTTATTGGACAATTTTAACTTTGCTAGCACCTGACAAGATATATTTGTTCTATACTATACAGTATATGGATTGCATATGTATAGCAATTAATTTTTTGTTTGTTTAGTGGCACTGAATTATGAAAGTACTTGATATTAGATGCAGATATTTGTGGTAGTGGGCTTTGGTTTATACATCAATTTGTACATCATAGAAGTTAGAAAGCAGATTGATGTACAATACATTATAATTAAAATTACTGTACAGCAGAAAATGATTCTCAGATAATCGTCATCTGTTTGGATAAACTATGGTACAGTAATGTGTTTCCATCCATATCTATATAGGCTACTTATTAGTGATTTTTTTTTTATTATTCCTAGATTATAGTGCCACCTTGTCCCAGTTGCTGCAATTTGTCCTGAGCTTTACTGCCCTTAACTTATTCCCATTCTGGAAGTATATTGTGAAGACAATTCAAAGTCATGTCACTCAGCCATAGGTACTTAAACCCTTAACTTCTGCTAAGAAAGGTTTTAACATAATTACTGTGTAAAAATTGTACAATTGAACACTAATTCCTGATCCACAGTAAAACTTGCAGTGCTGATAGCTGATGCCTTAAAATGAAATTTTAGAATGGCTTATATGGTTTACTCTTCCATGAATGCTTCCTTGTATAATGTGACTCAAGTTTTATTTGCATGGCCTCCCCTTTTCTTTACACTGAACCCACACATTTAAACTGGGTTGAATACAATACTGTATACTGTACCAGCTTAATCTATATTATATAGTACACTAAAGCTGTTGTATACATCACCATAATAAAGACTCCTTTTCCCTTTTTTAAGGGGTGAGAGGGTCCACACTCTGGGAGAAATTTAGAAATTAAGTATATACTGACTGACTGAATACCCTGTGAAATGGGCCACACCCAATATGCAATTCCCCTTTCAAGCCCACAAAGTTTTTGGCTCTCTCCTAGTCGCCACTTTAGGGATGCTTCCCTACATAGTATTCTAGCAGAGTCCTCACAAATAATTGTTCTTGGCTTGTTAGTGTTTTGCATGATGTTTGTGCTTTTCACTCTATCTAAAGTATTATTTATTCCATTTTTCTGTGTGTCCGATTCTTCCTATAGGCCTCCATTTTTTTAGAACTTTTCCTCTCTTTAGTTTTTTACATTTATTTTTCTTTGTTTTATTTACTATTATGTAGCCGTAGATGTCTGACATTGTATTTTGTTGAATTTTAAACATGCAACTTAAATGATAGAGTTGGCATTCATCAGGATAAAATGTATAGTTCACCATATAAACCCTTGTTATTATACTGAAGGAAATGATCAACTGGAAAGTATTTTCTCCCTACTGTACCATAATAAAAACATAGCATGCATGACACTGTGTATTGGGAATATAACAGATCATTGTTTCTTCCGCTCTCTACTGAAATGCTAATAAGCTCAGCTGACAAGAGGACAAGGTGGAAAAGATCATTTGTGAACATACCATATTGATAAACAGAGTTGATACTTAATTTGCTTCTGTGTATATAAAAGTGATGCTTTTTACATTGTAGCACATTATACTGTATTATGCTTTATTAATTCCTTTAAGTTTCATAGGGTGGAGTAAATTAGAAACAAATTAAATGTTAATCATCGTCATAGCTCCATACTGTATTTGTTTGTTACAATATTTTTTTATACATACACCAGTATTGTTTAATTTATTGTTTAAATTAATTAATTGTGTAATTTATTACGCAAGTTCTGTTTGTGTTGTAAGACGAAAATGAAAATGTTTACCATCACTTTAAGGAAAGTACAAGGCTCCATTTATAAATCATATGGCATTTTCATTTATCCATTCCAGTACAGTATTGAATTTTAATCCAAATTAAAACTTAGTTTGTTTGAGAGTAAAATTTTTTATAGTTGTGTTTCTTCCGAGTTTAAATCCTTCTTCATGCTAATGACCCAGCTGTTCTTTCTGCTAACTTGAACCTGATTTTGGTGTTCCAGACCAGTAATTATAACTCTTTTTACACCGTTCTTGCTGATGGGGGACTGAACACTGGGGATGCCATGGTTGTACTGTGGGTTGCATCATGCTGTGGGTGAGTGTTACATTTTGGTTCACACTGATGTCATTAGTTTGATCCATGCATCTACTTATCAGTCTGCTGCAATTAACTGTTCCCCATATCCTGATCACCTACCTTTATATTCAGCTCAACATACAGTACCTGACAAAGGCTGCAAGGATAGTTTCTGTTTTACCGTTTCATTTTATTATTTTTCACATCAGTATTTGTAAAGTAACTTGCACTACAAAATCTATACAGTACATTGGTGGGTAGAGAGAATACTACCAGTAGTAATATAACATTAAAATATACAGTACAGTATAGGTATCTTGGCATACAGATGCATGCACAAATTAATATGCAGGCTACACTACAGAAATCCTTATCTCAAATGCAATCAAGGTGGGTCATTGAAAAAAATATTTCATTCAGTGGTTCTGATCTTATTCCAAAAAAACTCTGGGTTGGTGCTAGTTCCAATTGTAATACAAACTATGGTTCTGATCCAATTATTGCTATGTTCAAATGAGATTCCCATTTATTTACCAACTGTTATGATATAAATTAAATCAGGCCATTTACAGTACTCGGCACATAGAAACACCAAATACATACATAATACAGTTGTAAATGAAATGATTTCTATAGTATTCTAACAAAAATAATATTACACTGCAGCACAGCAAAGTACAGAAAGTAGAAAAATGTGCTGACAAATCTAGTACGAATTCTACAGTACAATACATGAATATTTAGAGGACAGTGCTCATTACATACATACAATACAGTATGTAGAGTCAGCAAAAATTCTCAATCTGCTCAAGATTTAAAATTTCTATTGAGCCTGTCTTAAACACTATAGCTTGACAATGACATTGACAATGTGTAAAGCTGGAGACCATTCTCTCTCTGTTAAAGTAACAAAAGAGAACTCTGATAAGGACAGGCTGCCAGGCATTATAATGTTAGTGCTGTATGTGAAAATTGATATCCATGTGCTTCCTTGGTCATCCACACTGTTTGTCTTCAGTCCTCAATCTGTTGTTTGGGAATATGAATCTCCAGTAGGCATCTTGTTGTATCAAAATGTCAATGCTTAATTCCCTGCCCTGCCCATACTCATATGCAAACTGAAGGGAATTTAATACATGTAAGCTTTCAACTGGAACAGAAGGTCGTAATAAAGGTGTACATATTACTGTAATTTCTGCAGCAAGTAAGGAATGCATAAACCATTTACAATTCATTAAAGTCAGGTCATAAAAGGTTATGGAGAGTAGATTCTTAGATTCCCCAAAGGAAGAATAGAGATGGGTTCAGATGACCTAATCGAAAAGTAGAGTAGCTACAGTACACCGGCCCTTCTTGTCATACACTTTAACCTTTGCTTTTGGCAAAATGCTGCATGTTTGCTTCATACAAACTTTAGATTTGAGAGTACTATGTGTTACCCCAACAAGGTCTGCAGATGTTACGCCGTCTTTACTCTGTACACCTTCGCTCTCACCGTGCTTAGCAGACTGACTAGAATTAAATTTCTCACCGTTTTTTGGCCCAGAACTATTCTTGACACAACCTAATATTATTATTGTGATTACCTTTACACTTAGCACATTTTGCTTTACATCCCTTAGCTATATACCTCTTTCTAAGGTATTTAAAGCACAGCTCAGCAGAACGAATATTTTCTTCTCGTTCCGTAGGAGAAAGCCTAAGAATGTTGCTTGTTGCAAAACCCACACTTTGGAGAGCAGAGGCAGAGCTTGGATGGACTTTTCTTCTTTCTGTTTCCCCTACACAGCGGCCTTCTGACCTTCCACCCGTAGACACTTCCTTGAAGGAGTCACAGCGTTCATGGTGCTTTGTTTATATCTGAAGAAAACTCAGTAACCAAGCAAGGTCACTCTCATGGCCTGACCCCTCCCTTGACCACTCTAGCCTGATGTCTTCGGGCAACTGAGATAACTGGAGTTAAAAACAGGCCATACTGATCTCCACATACACCAAGAGATACACGAGATTTTGGAGGCATATTTATATTCAAAAGAGCTTGAATATGAGCAAAAAATATTCTTTCAGGTTTGACAAAACATTCCTTCAGCAAATTACATGCAGCACCGTAATTCTTTGCAGTGAGTAAGAGTCCTTCAATTTCACTTTTAGCCTCACTTTCCAACAAAGATTGTAGGTAGCTAAACTTACTGATGGCAGGTATTTCAGTTTCATTAACAACAGCCACAACTTTGATAGCTCAAGACGGGAAAGCTGGACACTGGAAAACGCTGACGCCACAGAACTACTGTCACTATGGCGTTGTGGCTGCTGCTTAACCTGCTCAGCCTTACTCAAGTCCACTAATTTCTGTGCAGTGTCTACTCTAACAGCTTTCACACTCCAACGAAAACTGTCAGCATTTTCAATATCCTCCTCTAAAAACTTTGGGTCACTTATCTCAAGTTCCAATGACGCTTGCACGTCGTCCAGGGTAGCCATCCGTCTGTCAAAATCCTCCATAGCGTCTTCTAGTTGCACCCTGGTAACGTCTGGTGTGTCAAGGATTTCCTTTAGGGCCCTGCTTGCACGGCTGGCCCACCCTCGAGCTACAGACTGGCGCCTCACCAACCCTTCGTCCATTTTCTTCACCAACACAGGATCACTAATATTTACTTAATTCCCGGGTCTGGGCACCAATATGTTCCTCCCCGACGAGGGCTATATACGGGAGGAACACGATGAGTTTTCCAAAGAAGAGTTGGAGGAAGAGGAAGGCAGGTCTAAACAGCTTGGCTGACGGTAGTGGACTTTATTTGCTCCATGACAAGGAAAACACGTAAACTAAGTTCCGCTCAAAACCTGACGTGGCAACTTTAAGAATGGTTCCTTACAGAATTCAACTAAATATTTAATGCATTACACAAAGACAAGAATTATAATAAAAAAAAATATAACTAATCAAAATTTTTACTAATGTGATGTTAAACTAATAATTTGTAAACATCAATATTAAATATAATGTATAATTATTCCTTTTATAATTTTCTCTCATATTAATGGACACTACTTGACTCAGGAAATTGGAGGTTGGTGAGTCTTTGAACTATTGCTACAAGACCCTAGCCATATTGAAGGTGCTCGTTTGAAACATGTCAGGAGGGAATGAGAATCGTCCAATTCTACTACCAGATACCAATCACCTTAAAGAAGACGTAACTAGGGAATTTGGGAACCCCTGTGACTCTAACAGTATTCACAACTCACACAAAGAACTTTGAGTTGACTATACAACAAACTGGCACACAAATTTTAGACATTGTAAGCTAATTTGTACACAAGGTAAGGGATAGTCTGAATGATACAAGAATTAATGCTTGGACACGTCTGGAAAAGGCTGAAATATAGTTCCATTCTACAGTATCGTCTTAAAACGCATATCGGTAAACAAAGGTGGGATATTGTCTTCAGAGGCGGATGCAATATGTGAAGGATTTTCATGCCTTTTAGTCCCAATAATGATACAACTACTGTACCCTTCATCTTTTCAATGGTCTCTGATTTCCATGTTGTTCTTTCAAAGGTTGCTGTCTCTTATGTTTCCATTTCCATAATAATTTCTGATATTCTTTAACTTATTTTTACTGATGTGTAAAGTTGTAAAGTTTTATTGAATTTATCATGGTGGTATTGCCTGACTGACCATCCTAGGCAATATTATTCACATATCACCAATAAACAAATAACAAAGCTATATTACAGCACCAAAATATTACACAAAGTTGTTCTATGATAATGATTTGTTCAAAAGTGAAAATATGAAGAAATTAAAAGAAAAACTGGTTTGATATTACTGTGTAAAATGTGTACACTGGTTAAATATGAAAACTTACATAAGCAGCTATTCACAGTAAAATTAAAGCAGCAATATCCCTCTAGAAAACTAATAAGAGCCATAGTTTTATTCCCCTGGCTATAGGAAATTGAGCCAAGGTGATTAAAATGTTTACAACTACAGAGTTTCCCAATATCAGGTTTATTAATGTACCAATCTAAAGGTGTTAAGAGGGTGCTGGAATAGGGGGACAGGCTTGGGGGGGGGTTTGGGGGGGTCAGGGGGGTTTTGGGGGGTGCGGGAGTAGGGGGACAGGCTTGGGGGAGGGGTTAGGGGGGTGCAGGAATATGGGAAAGGCTTTCTACCCACCCCAAGCCTGTCCCCCTATTCCCGCACCCCCCCAAGCCTGTCCCCTTACTCCCGTACCCCCTTAAGGCGCTTGGGTCAACAGGTCTCTCTCTGATTACAAATTGATCAGCAATATTTTTTATAATCAAACTGACATTGTTTAGTCTCTCGCAATAAGCACACTTTCTTCAATTTCAATCTCCCTCTGAAGGGGTTACATGTACTATGGACTGTGTCAACATAATGAACAATATAGTACTGCACAGTCTGATTGTACCAATACCACACATTTATGGTAACATGCAAACACCCAGACAGAATACAGCTGGCAAAGTGGTCACCAATGATTCAGAACATTTTAAAGAGAGGAACCTTCAACCATCACTCAGAATCTTTCCTACCATCCTTGACACTTGCCAATATTATAGGCAAGCATTCCACTAACACACATAACTGAACATGCTTGTATACATGGACACATACAGTATGTTTGTGGCATGTACAGAAGACAGTGAGTACATGTACAAACATAAATACTTGTACTGTACAGACACACAAGCACACTCAGTTTCAACCCAAAATAAAGCACACACATGAATACATACACAGACACACATGCTTATTTAGACAAACAAATAAACTCATCGTAGTAGAAAACAAAACCAACTTAAAACATAACACCTATCAAATAAATATCTACAGGTCAAAGTCAACTCTAAAGATTATACAGAATCTCTCATTCATAACTTACAGTGAAAGTGCCTAGAAAAAATATACCTCTCAGTCTACCATAAATTTGTCAGTCCTTCAGAATCAGGTTTCTTAGCTTCCCAAAACAATCAATACAGTTGTTGTTGTTGATGTTCTCCCAGGGCAGAATGGCCTCCTGCCCCAGACCCCCGGTACGCTATGGTCGCACTGAAAAAACAAATTAAAATAAAGGAGGGGCTGGCCCTATATGCCTGGGCTACCGAAGCACATCCCAGGGAAATGGAACCAGAGCTTACTGGACCAGGGAGTCTGGGGGCCTCTGACTGCCAGGGAGATTGGAGGGAAGGTCTTTGATTCCACAGCCAGTGCTGTGGGCCCAAGTCCACGTTACCACAAGAGCTACAAGTGGGGCTGCACTTTCCATGAGACCAGCCCTGAAGGGACCATAAAGGGGGAGGGAGTTTAGACTGCTGCATGCACAGGGATAATGCACCCCCGTGTACTGGTGGTCCACACAGCAGTGGAAAAACAATAAAAATAAAATAAAATGAGCCTCCGGTTGCAGTACACCTCGCGTGGAATTTAATCCATGAGGACAGATCTCGTCAAATCCACTATAAAGTGACCAGATCCTACAACAATAATTTTTCTAGCCACAGGGGGATGGCTAGTATTCACAGAGAATAAAGTCAGCCCCCCTGGGAGGAATCAGTACAGTAGGTGGAGTAACTGGTATCAGGTTTATTCTATTTGAATTCAGTTACTGCTGTACTAGACCTTGTACACTTGCTTTCAACAAAGAAAAGCATCAACCAACGGATTTGGCACTTTGTGGTCTTTTTATTTTTTAATTCATAGTCCTCTGGGTTTGAATAGGAATACAGGCCCCATGCCAAATCTCTAAAGAAAAACAGTAAGAGCACAAACCAACATTATCAAATTTTAAATCACCTTCCTCTTGTTTTTTGAAGTGCCTGAATGCACTGCACAATTACTACAGTTGCTACTGACTATCATATCTGCTAAGCACTAATACTAGAGTCAACATTCAGACTTTCTGAAATATGTACAGTATGCAACTCCACAAAAAAATCTTCATACTATAACTTGGTGGTCCTTTTTTTCTTAAACCTTTGCAATTTTATTATTGCTGGGTCTTCACAATTGTTTTCCGCATTTCTCTTGTAGCCTTGAGCTTCTATCAGCACCTGATTACTCATCTTCCATGGTCAGTGGTGCATACAGTACAGTACAGGGGCCGGATGCACGAAAGACCTTAGCGGCCGTTAAGTTACCTTAGCCGCCATTTTTGCCCTTAACTCACTATGGTGGTATGCACGAAACACCTTAGCGGCAATTGTGGCGGCCATCTTTAACCTTACGGCTAAGGGTGGTCGAGAGCACCCTTTAGACGACCATAGGGTTGAGTAGTGGAGCGTTGTGCTGCCAACCTGCCCAAATTATCGTACAGTAATACCGATATTATGGTACTTTCCTCAAAATTATGGTACGCTGTCCACATCAATTATGGTATTATTATTGTACTGTGCTAATCTTTATTAATAAGCAAATTTTTAATAACCAAGTTATATTAAAGGCCTACTATAAAAGAGGAAAATCACATAGGTTAAAAATGCGTTTATTTGTTATTATTTTTAAATTATATCCTTGAATAGATGCTCTTTTCTTACCATAATTATTTATTTTGTATGTTCCGACATTGTATTGGTCTACTACAACTACCACCATTGTCCTACCACAACAACAAACATTACACAGGGAATGGTAAGTTTGGAAAATCATCTAAACGGGAATCATCACCACCACATTCACTACTACCACAACTACAACCTTCACATAAATAGAGAAGAAAAGTAGACAGTAAGAGAGGAAGTAAGGTGGTCAGAAATCTCGGCATATTCTGGTTGTAATAGCTAGGCCCCTGTTATGAAGTAGGCAATTTCAAAGTTTCTCAATCCTCCAAACTATGCTAGGAAACAAATTATCCTATAGCCTACATACTAAATCAACGTGTATTCTGGTGTGATGTGGACGAATGGTAGCCACCAGAAAATGTGTTCTCTTTTTTTCCATTCAGTTATCATAATCATGAGTTCTTCATCAGCTGCAGTATAATTTGCAATCTTGCAAGCTTACTAGGTGGCTCTTCTACCATATCAAGTAATTAAATGCCAAAATATACTTCTATGCTCAAGAAATCTCACACAATGTTCACATTCCACTTCACGCAATGAAAATGAGTCATTTGTTTGTTTTCTGTGATAAGCTGTCATCCCAACTGACTTCTGATTGGCTTATGTTGCCTAACGTGTCTATGAAGCTGCCCTCTCATTGGCCCAGAGAATGTCAGCTGGTGGTCCATAGTCGGAAGGGAATGGAACGAAACAAACATGGCCGACTGCTAAGATCACCTAAGGGAACACTAAGGTTGATGTTAAGGTCAATAGAGCATACAACCATAGCAGCAACCTTACCATCCCCTTAGTGAAACTGCCTAAGGTTACCTTAACGGTCACTCCGCTAAGGTCTTTCGTGCATCCGCCCCCAGTATGTGGGGAAAGGGACATTTAATCAAGGTCATCCTTTGTTTGAAAATATCGCACAACCCAGCATCTTCACCTTTCTGTACAAAATAATGAATTTATTTGGCAGCATAAATTGCAACACTTATCCAATAATATACTGTAATTTAAAAAAATTTACCATTGCCCAATCAATTTGGGGTATATATATATACATACATAGTAGTTCCACTACCTAATCTCCTTTTATATGTTAATTTTCTTGTAAAGTTGTAGTACCTATATGCCCTATGTGGCCTCATACATTTTTTTTGGCATACAATAATTGTATTGTATTGTTTGAAAACACAGAAGTGAATGGGTCACAAAATGTGTCTCTTTCTACATAGACTAGTCTTGGTGTTTTGGGGTCTCATGCCTCCCACAACCTCTTTTCCAGAAACCTATATATTGAACCTATATTGTATATACCACTGGCCATAAATGTGGTGTGTACAGATACAAGAAACCACCACATATCCTCTACTCTGACTTGGTGTAACTGTTCACACACAAGAGTAATGCTGCTTATGTCCCGATGAGAGCTGCAGAGAAACTGGATCCTGTGCCTGCTTGTAGTGGCCGCCTGGGAAGATTTGAAGACATTATTAATAATTGATCAATACTTTTAGCTTTTTCATTATCATTACAGTACTGTTGCTATTCCCCAGTTAAATATTGCCTGGTCTGTATATTTGAAAAGGGTCTGGTATTTTGTAAAGGACTTACTTGGTAGGGTTGTCAACGGCAAGCAGGAGTGTGTCTCCTCTCAGTAGCATAACATGGCCCACTAACACTGCAGTCACTGACCCTTCACCCAAGCCACCTGACCACTCCAATCGCCGCCTGGAAAACGAAGGAAAGAATAAATGTGATGCTTTTTAACTCAGTACAATGGATCTCCAGTTTGTGAATATGTGAAACCAGTGGCCTATAGAACTGGCATACTACCAACTTCATTATAGTAATTGGGAAGAGAAAGGTAGGTTAGGGTTAGTCCTAGTCAGAAGTTAAGATGAATGAAGGTAGAATGTTCCATAGTTGATATGTTGGTAACAAATGCTCTTAAAATTCTAAAAATAAATGACTATATTTACATTTTTTCTCTCTCTAGGTTACGACACTCTATTCATAAAAGCTAGCTCACAAATTTGTTTCCTTGCTCACCTATCCCTAGTACAAGTGGTGATGCAGAGGTACACACTGATATCCCGGGGTGGCTGGTGAGGGGCTGGGGGTCCGGGGAGAGCCAGGGGGTGAAGAATCAGTGAGGCGGTGACCTGGTAAATGCCTCGTCTTACAGCAGTGAACCCCCCGTGCTCCAACACCATCCGTCTCTCAAACACTCCAGGGGTGAACGTCTGTGAAGGGACGATGGATTAGATGTGCTAACGTTAAAAAAGAAGTTCAGAGAATGAGCAAGTACAACACAGTAGAGATAAAGCTGAGGAAGGGGTTGAGAGCAGATTAAAGAGGAAGTCATGACAAAAATAAGTTGTGAATAGAATAAATTTGAGCAAGTTGAATTAATATCATACACTTTAGGTTAGGGTACCGTCCTCCAGGGCAGACTCCCCCTCACTAGTTTGTCTGTGTATCTGTGTATGTTATTCCTTCATAATATACTGTACTCAATTGTTACCTTTTAGTTGTTATTATTATTGTTATATGTGTCTGCTCTTTTTTCTGTTTTCCTGTATCATCTTGGAGTTAAATATTGTGATCTTTATCGTCTTGTGCTAGTTTTGCATTATTATTATTATTATTATTATTATTATTATTATTATTATTACAGCATATGAGTATAAAATCTGCTGTGCAGTATAAATTGGAGGAATCAGTAGCTCTCCAGTTCATCCATAACAGATTACTGCATTAAAAAAGTCACAGAAATTTAAAGGAAGAAGTTACAGCAAACTAAGAGAACTGAACTGAGAAAAATTTTAAGATTAAAGAATACTGTACTAAAAAACCTCAATAAACATTACAAACATATCCACTGTAAAAGTACTGTACTGTACATCAATTTTAGTACAGTATTACCAACAGTATAAATGAAAGAAGACTCAGTAGAATGAGGGAAAAGGTAATAAGCAGAGAGGTGGGACAGGAAGCAACCACATGAAAGATAATTATAAAGTACAGTCGGCCTCAGGAATTTGTACACAGGGCCGTATGTATGCAAGAACATTGGTGGTGGTGTTGCCGACGGTGTGGTACTGGTACAACGACTCGCATAGATAAACAAGAGAGCCATCGATCGTACTGGCACCACACCGTTGTAGACACCACTCATGTTCTTGCATACGACCCACAGAGCATTGGTTTAAAAGGGGGTCTTCTTTATTCGGCAGACTGATTCAAGTTTTACCCAAATAACATTCCTGAATAAAAAAATGTAGTGTTGGGGAATAAATGTACAGTAGGCTACTAAATTTTTCTAGTTGTTATGAACCCTTGATTGATGTCACGGTGGTGGTGGAGGTGTATAAGAATTCCTGAGGCTAAAACTGTACAGACTACTATATAGCTACAGTACTTACAATGGTGAAGGAGTCGACAACAGAGAGTGCCGAGGGTTTGAGGATGGCAGGGTGAGGGAGGATGGCAACGAAGGCAGCCCTCACTCGGCCCCTCCCTGGACCCTGACCCTCCTGATGTAGGGTATTGTTGATGGTGTTGTTCTGACGCAGGTACTCTGAGGAGGTCATTAATTTGTACAGTACTCTGAGGAGATAATTAATTTGTACAGTACTCTGAGGAGGTAAATTAATTTGTACTCTGAGGAGGTCATTAATTTGTACAGTACTTCTCTGAGGAGGTCATTAATTTGTACAGTACTCTGAGGTAATTAATTTGTACTCTCAGGAGGTAATTTGTACACTAAGGTGGTAAATAATTTGTACTCCAAGGAGGTAATTAATTTGTACTCTGAGGAGGTAATTAATTTGTACTCTGAGGAGGTAATTAATTTGTACAGTACTCTGAGGAGGTAATTAATTTGTACTCCAAGGAGGTAATTAATTTGTACTCTGAGGAGGTAATTAATTTGTACTCTGAGGAGGTAATTAATTTGTACTCTGAGGAGGTAATTAATTTGTACTCTGAGGAGGTAATTAATTTGTACTCTGAGGAGGTAATTAATTTGTAGGCTACTCTAAGGAGGTAATTAATTTGTACAGTACTCTGAGGTCGTTAATTTGTACTCTGAGGAGGTAATTAATTTGTACTCAGATTCACTTGTTATTGTATTTGCTTTGTACCACTCGTACTGTATATATTTATATATCAAGAATGAGAATGAAAAAGCATATGGGTTGTTTATTATTAGTATGCATAAGGGTGAAAGTTGGTTGGCTTTGACCTTAGGGTTTAGGGTAATTTCAGGCAAAGACATTAATTATTATTAAACGCATACCATATTTTCCTTATAATATGATTGATCAGTTGTGTTAGTTGAAGCTGAGCCACAGTAATGGATAATGCAATTTCATCCTGACTTTTTAATTTTATGTAATATTATTGTGCGATAGGTAGTTGAAATTGAAGGGAGGGCAGCATATTCCCGTTCTAGTTTAGTTTATTTAAAAGTTTAGATTCGGTCAGACTTATAGGGTAACTATTCGTGGGTAACACATTGAGAATATTTTCGAAACTGAGACATGGTTAGTTTTTGAGTTACGACCCGAGCGTCAAACAAGCCTGAAGCGGGTGGGGGAGAAGTGGGGGTGGGTTGGGAAGGAGTGGTGGTGGAGTGGGGGAGTCTGGGGTGGTGGAGTGGGGGAGAAGTGGGGGTGGGTGGGGAAGGAGTGGTGGGGGAGTCTGGGGTGGTGGAGTGGGGGACAGGTGGGGTGGGTGGGGAAGGAGTGGGTGAGTCTGGGGTGGTGGAGTGGGGGAAAGGTGGGGAAGTGGGGGTGGGTGGGGAAGGAGTGGTGGGGGAGTCTGGGGTGGTGGAGTGGGGGGTGAGTGGTGGAGTCTGGGGTGGTGGAGTGGGGGAGTCTGGGGACAGGTGGGGGTGGGTGGGGAAGGAGTGGTAGGGGAGTTTGGGGTGGTGTAGTGGGGGACAGAACGCAAAAATGTAGAGCCCAGCTGACACGGGTATAGTTGAAATTGAAGACATTATATTCTCCCCTCCCTCCCCGGCCAGCTTTTTATTTGACAATCCATTACTCCCCAGCTATTTTTTTTTTTTTTTTTATCTGTTGTGTGATGGATAGTTGAAGAAATTGAAGGCAACGCATGGCTTCTGTTACTTTTTTTTTTCCTCCTTTACCCCAAACAAATTACAAATGGCCAAGAATTCCCCAAGAACAAACAGAGGCTAATAAGAGAAAAGAAGCCATCCATCATAATAAGTTGATACATTTCCAGCTTTCCTCTTCGAATTACATCATTACAGTGACTTATAAGTGTGTGTGTGTGTGACGCTATCTATGTTACTATACTCCCGTTTACTCTTATATAATTATAATAGGGGACGAAGATAAAGGTGTGTGTGTTTGTGTGTATTCAGTTAATTAATTGCTTCAGCCTCGGGGAGAAACAACTCGACTCCATTGATCAACTTTATGAAGGTACAGTAACAAACATTGGTATTTATTATTACAGAAGTGGACCTTACTGCAGCAGTGTTGCCAGATCCGGCTGGGTCCTAGTATTTTACCCCTGTCATTTATTGTACATTATCACGATTATTTCCCGGTAGTTTGCCCAGGTTAGGTCCCGGTAGTCTGATGCGGTCTAGGTTAGGTTAGGTCAGGTCAGGTAAGGTCATGCTAATTTCAAAATGCCCCATTTGAATATGCCCTATCTTGGAAACGGGGCGTTTGAGGAAGAAAAACCATAGAAGAAAAGTGTCTTAGAATGGTCCAAAATAGTGGGTAATGACAGTAAAATATCTATTATACAGTAAGGTCCACTTCTGTACCTTTACCGGTATTTATTTAGTTTCTCTGTATTTCTTTATTTGTTGGTATTATTACAGAAGTATTGTGTTAGTGTGTTCTTAGCTAGGACCGCGCAGTGTTACCACATCCGGCTAGGTCCCGGGAATTTGCCCCGGTCACTTTATGATAGTTATATCCCGGTAATTTGCCCAGGTTAGGTCCCGGTAGTTTGCTCAGGTTAGGTCCCGGTAGTCTGCTGTGGTCTAGGTTAAGTTAGGTCAGAATAATTTCCAAATTACGTTTGTATCCGAGAGAAACACCATAGATGAAAAGTGTGTTAGAATGGTCCAAAATAGTGGGTAATGATACTAAAATATACAATATAGTGAACACAGTACTTCTGTAAATTTACCCTTTATTTGTATATTAGTTTGTCTTGTATTTCTTTATTTGTACGGTACATTAGTTTCTCGTGTACATCTTTTCTTTTTTCTATTATTTTTTTCTTTGCTTCATAATTATGTATGGGTGTTTATGTATTTGTCTGTTCAGTTAGGTAGGCTCAGGATCATAAATATTCCCACTAGCTCCTTGATTATTACTGTATTTCTTGATTTGTACATTAGTTCCATGTGTAGGTTACATATTTTTTCTATTTTTTTTTCTTTGCAGGGTATTGCTTCATATGTATGGGTGTTTATGTATATATGTGTGTGTACAGTTAGGTAGGCTCAGGAACATAGGTATTCTCACTAACTCCTTGATTAGTTGTCTCGCTGAATTATTAGAAAAATATGCGTTTCCAGTTCGTAATAATGTGACATGTACAGTCGGCAAAAAAGTATTAATTGGAACTCCCCTATGGATAATTATTGTTAATTTCAATGTAAAGGTGATTCCAATAGTTTTTTTGCAGACTGTACATGAATGTGTAAGTGTAGGCAAGGACCTCTATAATAAAGCGGTAATGAATCCAACATTAATAAAAAAAAAAAAAAAAAATAGAAAAAAAAGTTATCACCCACCTGCGAGATAGTCCCTGATATATTCCTCCATCTCTCTGGTACTGAGGGTTCCCCCGGGAGGCCCCTGAGGACCAGCAGGGCCTCTACGACCTGGGGGACCTACTGGACCTTCCCTGGGCACCGGGATCTGGTTCTTACGGTTGTTACGGCGACGGTTTTTACGTGCTCTCCTCTGCTCCTTCTGACGCTTCGAGTTCTCAATGAAGGCCCTCCATGTCTTCCTTGGATCTAGGGCCATGGCTCGCTGGGGGAAATAGGAACTTGCTTGTCACGGGAGGGAGTAATTAAATGGCTGATCAAGTGTAAAAATCAAAGGATAAATGAAGCGTAAACAAAATGAAAGAAGGGTCAGCGGAGAAGGAATGATAGGGAAGATGAAATGTAGAAATAAGAATGATTGGCAGAGAAGGAATGAAAAGAGGAGATGAAAAGTAGAGAAATATAGAAAGTTTGGCGGAGAAGGAATGAGAAAGGAGATGAAGCGTAGAAATAATAATGATAGGTGGCAAGAAGGAAAGAGAAGGATGGTCGAATGAGGGGAGGGAAGTAAGGATGAGGGTGGAGAGTAAAGTTAAATAATAACATGGGGAGAGTGAAGTGGAGGGAGGGCCGAAGGGATGCCACACGTGCAATACCCCAAACAGTAAGAGGTCATTATTTTATTGTGTGCGAACTTGAGTCTACGTAGCCTGTTATTGAAATAGATTACGTATGGAAACTTATGCGATGAGGAGGGCGGGCCAGACCGGACGCTGTCTGGCGTTGACACATACACCTACCCAGTCTGTGACCTCATTGACCTTGAATGTGAGCCCCAGCACTGGCACTGCACTGGGCTGTGTCGGATCGCCTTCAATAGTACCGTAACCTTTCACAATACTCTTGTGTAACACACACACACACACACACACATACATTAAGATATTTACGTCCTGGTGTACACCTGAACATATAAATTAATGAAACAATGTCTGTTATAATGGCAACTGTGTTGTTGTTCCTTTGGTCGGCTATGAGGTTATGAACGAAATTTTTTCCGAAGGTAAACTAGTAGTCTATTGCAGATGTTTGTTGTAATATTATAGATGTTTGTTGTAACTCCAACGATAGAAAAGGTTCGCGAAGAATATAATAGCCACTCCACAAAGCTCATTGTGAAAAAGAAAGGCATTCTCGCTATTTATCAGATCAGAAAAAACAACCTTATACTCTGGTCGGTCAATTAGCCTAGGTACAACGGGTGTTACCGCCAGTGGTGTGAAGTGGTTTAGTGCATTTATGCAAAATTTATCTGAATAAAGTACAGATACAGGCGAGAAGAAAAGTGACTTGCATGACTGTATATATTTACTCGCTAATAATATCCAAGGAGGAAGTGTGAGAGTGAGGTGGGATTCCCAGTATCACTTTTAGTTGGCATCACTATCATGGGTGACGGTCTCAAGGGTGTCATCAGTGTAGCTTATACTGAGTTGTTTGTCGGCCTATTGAACTGCACCAACCCTCTTGACTCACTTCCAAACCCTATAATTATATCTTTACCTACAGTTCTGAACAGGTGAAGGGATACACTTCAATAGTCATATGAACTGGATCTTGGGAACCACAATTATTAGACCACCAATATATATAGCTTTGCAAAAGTTTTTGAGGCAAGAGAGAGAGGTACAGTCGGCGGCAAATATCCTGTCGCCACATCTGCCAAGTCATGAAGTATGGAAATATAAGCTTCACGGGCTCGTAAACTTAAAATACAGAGAAGTATATTAATTTGCCCCCTGGATATCGTATTTCTGTATGGCCTGGCAACTCACCTGATCTTAATCCCATTGAAAATTTATGGGCGTTGATAAAGCGAGAATTGCGAGGTAAAGAACACATCATCACTACCGAAGCTGGAGGTGGCAATATGCGACATGTGGCAAAACTTTAATATAAACCAGAATTTACTCCAAAATCTGGCTGAATCTGTGCCAAGGCGTTTAAGCGGGGTAGTATCCTTTTGGTACATTGGAGTGCCTTCATTCCTCTCTAAAGTATGCCATGAAACAGGACCAGCAGATGGGCAAATATAATGGTGTCCTGTTGCTTGGAATAGTTTGGAGGAATCAGTTGCTCCAGATTTACCAACACTATACTATCCCCTTAAAGGAGTGCCTAAAGAGGAAAGAGATGCCATCAAAGTCTTAGAAGTTGAAAAGTGTCCGTGTTGGGTATTTCATTAAAGTTTATTTGATCACACACTCTTTGTTGGCGACGTGGGGCATATATAATTCCTTGGCCACTCACTCAACCACCATTAGGCTATGTTAGGCTGTGAATCTATGATCGTATAATTATGTGACTTGGTGGCTTCTGATTCCTCCTGATTATGCCACGAAACAAGCGCCTTCAATGTAGGTGTGTGTGTGTTTCGTGGCATTGTTTGAAGGACTCGCTAACCCCCAATTTTCTGGCCACATCACAGGGGTCCTTACTTAATCGCTCGGACTCGTGAACACATTTGAGATTAGTCTTTCCCTGACCAGAACCATCAAACAGGATAGGCCTATTTATATTATTAGGTAGTGAGAGAATCAGTGTGCATAATCAACTAGTAGGATTAATTTCATTTTCGTTACACAGTGTATTTATTTCTGTTTTAATTGTTCAAACACACACACACACTCGCCAAGCCTCACTCACTCACACACACACACACACACTCGCCAAGCCTCACACACACACACAAACACACACTCGCCAAGCCTCACACACACACACAAACACACACTCGCCAAGCTTCACACACACACACACACTCTCTCTCTCTCTCTCTCCAAGCCTCACACACACACTCACCTGTTCCTCTCGGCTGTCCTTGAACCACACACTCTGGAGATTCTGAAGGGAGTTGGTGTCGAGGGAAAGGTCTCGTCCTCGGCTCCCTCCCCTCACCATGCTCCTCACACCCCAAGCCGCCCTCACGCAAACCACCGCCACCAACACCACCACCACCCACACCCGACACCCGCCCCACGCCCGCATTTAGGAGGCAAGTGTGTGTGTGTGTGTGTGTGTGGGTTGGGCGGGTATATTTTTCAACGGGGTATAGCCTAATATATAGTTTCCTTGCTATAGCCTAGTTGTTGTTGTTGTTGTTGTAATTGTCTTTGGAACAAATTGTGGTGTTTTCTTTTTACTGCCAGTTTCTTTATTTTTTTTTCGAATCCCCGTTTTAGCTTTAATTTTTTTTTTTTATTGTTATTTTTAGTCAGTAATCAGAGGAATAAGAAGTACTACGTAGCATTAATGAGTTTACATTGGACGTATATATTTGTCTTTTCTTAATTACACTGATGATGCTGAAGAATGTAATCATATCCTGCCCCAATTTTTTTTTTTTTTGTCTGTCTGTCTGTCTGTCTCGCTGTTTTCACTCAGTTTCCCTTCGTCTTCCTTAGTTACCTTTGATGGTGAGCCTAATATGTAATCGGAGTCTGCTTGCTGTGTTTGTATAAGGAAGTAGGTATAATATCTGCCTCGTGTGCTTGCTGTATAAAGTTAAATGAAGTTATGTGTGTATGAAGCTGATTTATACTTATACCACTGCTTTCTGTATGTGGTGGTCCGTTTATTATCCTGTATTCCTTTGACATATGGCTTCGATCTACTTAGTTAGTTTGTCTGTTGTATTTGGTAGATATTCTGTTGATTTTTCTTGCTGTAATGTGGTGATCTTATTCCTGATTTTTCTTGCTAATATATGGTGATATTTTCCCTTATTTTCCTTGCTGTAATGTGGTGATATTTTCCCTGATTGTCCTTGGTGTAATGTGGGGATATTTTTCTGACTTTGCTTGCTGTAAAGTGGTGATCTTATTCCTGATTTTCCTTGCTGATATGTGGTGATCTTTTTCCTGATAATTATGTGGTGATCTTATTCCTGATTTTCCTTGCTGTAATGTGGTGATATTTATTTTCCTTGCTGTAGGCTATGTGTTGTATTTCTCTTCGACTTTGCTTATTATTGTTTATAGTAAGTTACGGTGCTGACCTTGTTCTAACCCTGCTCACTGTATTGCATATAAATAAAACTGTATATACACTGTGTTTGGTATAGAAAGGTCGGTCTTGTTTACTGATGTGCGTGAACTTGCTAACGTGAACTAGTAGGCTGAGGCAGACCCAAGTAGCCTAGCCTATCTTTTTGCCCCTCTGCCTCTTGCTTCTTCTTTTCCTTGTTGTCTATGCTCCTTGTGTAGGCTATCCGTCCTTCCTTCCGTTCACACCTACCTGCCTGCCTGTCAGTCTGTGGAAGAGAGAATACGAGGAAATTAATATGGAGTAATTTATTATTTTGTTGTTCTTGTTTATACAAAAGGTACTCATGTTGTATAAGTAAGTGTGTGGGGTATTGTAGTATTCAAAGTGTGAGTGTGTGTGTAGTATTCAACAGTAAGTGTGTGTGTGTGTGTGTAGTATTTAACAGTAATTGCTTGGCCTCTGTGTGTGTGTGTGTGTGTGTGTGTGTGTTTATAATTTATATGTGTGTGTGTATGTGTGTGTGTGTTTAGATCCGGCATAGCATTAATTCAACTGACGTCACAGACACACACACACACAACATCTACCTGGTCCTAGTTAAGATCAACACAGGCGACCCCTTGTTTCTGTCTGGCTGTGTACGGTACTATTGTGGCTATAAAGTGCTTTCATGTACCGGTACCCTGTCTGTATTAATGTACGGTATCTTACTTATGCCCCAGACAGTAATATTCATGTACCCTGTCTGTCTTACTGTATTTTACTTACTCCCCAGACAGTAATATTCATGTATCCTGTCTGTCTTACTGTATCTTACTTACTCCCCAGACAGTAATATTCATGTACCTGTATCCTGTAATATTCATGTATCTTGCCTGTCTTACTGTGTCTTGTTAATACTTGATAGTAATAGTAAGCGTTGGTAGAGGGTATAGCAAAGTGAATGGGATATGATTGACAGAGGACAATCATTGACTACAAGAGGGGGTCGGGTCGCTGTGGACAAGGGTGGTAGAAGAGGATAGAAGAGAAAGAAAGGAGGGGAGGATACTTTTAGGAAGGGAAGGGGGATAGGAAAGGAAGTGAGAGGAATAGAGGAGAGGGTAAGACTGGGTAGAAAAGGGGAATAGGAAAGGAATTGAATGGGTATAGGAAATGAAGTGAGAGGGAAAAGAGGAGAGGGTAAGAATGGGTAGAAAAAGGGAATAGGAAATGATGAATTGAAGGGGGATAGGAAAGGAAGTGAGAGAAAAAAGAGGATAGGGTAAGAATGAGAAGAAAAAGGGGGAAGGAATAGGAAAGGAAGTGAAGGGGGATAGGAAATGAAGTGAAAGGAAAAGAGGAGAGGGTAAGAATGGGAAGAAAAAAGGGGAGGGAATAGGAAAGGAAGAGAAGGGGGAAAAGAGGAAAGGGAAAAAAAAAGAGAAGACCCAGAGATGAGATGAAGTGCTAGGGATGGGCGAAGAGATAAAGGTGAGTTGGGAGTGGGAAGAGAAAGGGGAGTGAATAGGAAAGGAAGAGAAGGGAAAAAAGAGGAAAGGAAATAAAAAGAGAAGACCCTGCAGAGATAAAGTGCTGGGCATGGGCGAAGAGAGAGAGGTGAGTTGGGAAGAGGGAGGGGGGCAGAAAACATTAGGAGAAAGTGGGCCCCCTCCCCAACCAACCAATATAAAGCCGCCGCCCGCCGCCTTTAGCAGATACGAGGACCAGACACGACTGACTGACTGAGTGACTCCTGACGACACACTGACGCACACGACACACTGATAGTCCCTCATACACACACCAACACCAACACCAACACATATATTTAGCCCAGTCAATTACATTCATGCTTCCCCTGCGTGCGTGCTACTGTTTGGATTAAATGTTGTTCGTTTGTTTACATATCTTTTTCTAACTTAAGGGGGTCTAATATAAAGCAATAATACATGTATGGTCAAAGTAATACTGCTCTTCTTTCTTAATGGGGTCAAACTTTCACCATACATGCACGATATACTTAATGCTGCTCTTCTAACTTAATGGGGTCGAACATATAGCAATAATATATGTACGTTATACTTAATAATGCAGCCACACACCGCTCCAATAACTCACTCGTTGTTTTATATGGATGGATGGAAGTTGTTGTTGTGACGAGCAAAATCGATTGTACCTAGCAAACGTAAGTAGTAAAAAAAAAAATATATTAACCCCGATCTTCCAAATAACCGTACCTACATTTTCCCACGACCTACCTCCTATCCCTCGACCTTACTAATACCACACGACCCTACCCCTTCTCCCACGACCTTTCCCTTCTTCCACGACCTCTCCCTCTCTTATACCACACGACCCTACCCATTCATTCTTCCACCACCACGACTATTTTTTTTTTTACTTAACTCAGGTGGTATAGGATAAGACAACTTCAACTGCATTTCTTTATTACAGGTATATATTTGTTTACCTACTTTTAATCTAAGCACTAACACTCTATATAGGACTGAGGAAGAGAAGGGAGGGTGGGTAAGAGAGGGGGTCGGGAGAGAGGGATTTAGATGAGTGTGAGGGAGGGTGTCGGGAGAGAGGGATGTAGGTGAGGGTAGGCAGGTGAGTGTGAGGGAAAGGTGCAGTGAGGGTAGGTCGGGTAAGTGAGAGTGTGAGGGAGGAATGCAGGTGAGGGTAGGTCGGGTAAGTGAGAGTGTAAGGGAGGAATGTAGGTGAGGGTAGGTAGGGTATGTGCAGGTGAGGGTAGGTAAGGTAAGTGAGGGTAGACAGGGTAAGTGCAGGTGAGGGTATGCAAGGTAAGTATGAGTGTGAGGGAAAGGTGCAGTGAGGGTATAGGTAGGGTAAGTGCATGTGTGAAGGAGGGGGTCAGGGAGAGGGATACAAGTGAGGGTATAGGCAGGGTGAGAGTGAGGGGGGGGATGGATGGGAGGGATGCAAGGTGAGTGTCAGTGACGTGGTGACACAACACTTGTTTGTTTCACACCCGGAGGCCACTACTAACACCCCCCTCCCATCCACCCACCCCCCTTCATGACGCCGCCACCCCCTATCATCCACCCCCACCACCCCCCCTTCATGACGCCGCCGCCACACGACCCTCCTCTTATATATAACTCGACCTTCTCTATATCACACGACCCTTGCTATATACCACACGACCCCTTCTCTTGCATGGGATCTCGACCTTCCTTATATCACACGACCTTTCTCTTACTAAACACACGACCCCTTTTATACCACACGACCCTACCCTCGTATGACCTTTCCCTTATACCACACGACCCTCTCCTTATACCACGACCTTTCCCCTATACTACATGACCCTATCCCTTCTCCTACGACCTCTTCCTAATACCACATGACCCTACCCCTTCTCCTACGACCTCTTCCTAATACCACACGACCCTATCCTTCTACGACCTCTTCCTAATACCACACGACCCTATCCCTTCACCCACGACCCTCCTAATACCACACGACCCTACCCCTTCTCCCACGACCTTTCCCTTCTTCCACGACCTCTCCCTTATACCACACGACCCTACCCATTCTTCCACCACTACGACCTTGTATTTCTTTTGCCACCACTAAATTGTATACTATTTTTCAACTTTACTATACTTTTCTTCCTTCACTACTACTACTACTACTACTACTACTACTACTACTACTACTACTACTACTACTACTACTACGACTACTACTACTACTACTACTACTACTACTACTACTCCTACTCCCACTACGGTACCACTATTTTTCACACCTTCACCACCACCACCACTGTCTTCCCCTCCACCACCACTAGCCTACTCTCCCTCTTCTCCCTCTTTTTCCTTCACACCGTCACCGCCACCACCACCACCATAATTTTCCCACTTTCTTATGTTACCATTTCTTCCCACCTCTGAACGTTTTTCTTCCGTAGTGTGTGTGTGTGTGTGTGTGTGTGTGTGTGTGTGTGTGTGTGTGTGTGTGTGTGTGTGTGTTTGTTTGTTTGTTTGTT